>OZ022243.1:22083997-22176497 GCA_963978895.1 Erpobdella octoculata | reverse complement strand
TAATAATTTTATTTTTTTTAGATCTTGGACTTTTGTGGCTCATCTAGTTGTTCATGTTTGGCATCAAATCCTTCTTCAACGACATAATTGTATTTATTTATGACTTCAACAGTAGCAATTTATGTTCTCGAAATTCACGTTTTTAAAAAAATTCATTTTTTGATAGTTCGTGTTTGAAATATTATTTATATATATTGCTTTGTGATACAAAAGTCTCAGTCGAATAAAACATGTGTACAACGTGAAAACTTTATTCGACAGAATTTACGTTAATAAATTCAATTTAGAACTCAAAATTGATATTTTTATGGAGAGCAATCTCTGACTTCATAAAAAGTATTTTCAGTCACTGACAGAAATAGTTTTATGTAAATCAATTCAACTTTAAAAATGGCAACTGTTAGAAATTTCAATTTGAATAGTTTAATTATTAATCTTTAAACTTTTCAACCACTGAAACAAGAAATAACCGTCAACTAAACAATGGAAATGTCAAAACTTCAGATCCAATGTTCGTTCACTTTAATACATAATACATAGGTGTCTCCTATTTAAGTAATATGAACTGTAGCACTTATTTTTCTAGTTTTAATACACGCGAGAAAATCGTTTCGCGCTGCGACCGAATTGCGCCAAAAATCAGTTTAAAGTTGACCTTCATTAACCACTTCAGGTAACTTAACTGATAAACAAAAGCAAATTGCATAATTTTCCATAATTTATATAAGCCGTATATGTTTTGGATTCATGGATTATTGGTCATTATTTTCCAACGTGCCAAGAATTATCTGAAGCATGAGCACTAGCGATTGAAACGAAAATAACGATGAATTAAAGTTTGATCGGGCATGGACTACTGGTGACTTACAAGCGAAAAGAAATAACTTTTTTTATTATTTCAAACAACACAATGCATACATGTTTTCTTATATTCGTGATTATCATACATATCTAGAAGTTTTTTTTTTTTTTTACAAACGGTGATATCGCTGTAATTGTGAATTAATCAGAATATTTATCGGAACAAACTTATTATTTGTTTTAAATCAGTTTTGTTCTTTGTCGTCGTGTTCACACAACAAGAAGGAAGAATTATTTCATTGGTTACGTAATAGGTCGTTAACGAGTTTATTACACGACATTTCTGGGTGTAATAAATTAATCATTCACTTCATGCCTCTCCTCCTATTTACATTAACAAAAGAGAAAAATCGGAAACGGAAATCTCTTCTCCGTTTGAAACAAAATCTCACTTCAAACAGGAAAAGAGCGCATTTCAAACGAAACATTTGTTAACGAATTTCTACTCTACAACACAATAGAGTTACACCTCCTGTTTGCTTGCCTGAAGCAATCTTTTGTAAGGACACAGGTGCTGCATGGGGAAACCTCCCGTGTTTAAAACAACTTGTTCAAATTCTATCAGTCACTCACGACAGAATATGCAAAAGACATTTTAAGCCTAACATTTGAATGGACGAATATGACTCCGCTTGGATCATCTAATCCATAAAATAAACACAACACGCTCCTCGTTTCTTGCATGCAAGCGTAAGAAACCATGACAACAAGAACAAATAGGACAATTAATGGTTACCGATGATCACCTTGCTTTAATAACAGGTTCCACGTAAGCCACAACAAGAATCTGTGCACGACATTCCATGGCAGTGAGTGGTAGGCCAGGTAATTGAAAGGTTGCAGGTGCTGAATATATTCAAACATACAAATTGTTTAATTTGTATGTTTGTATATTATTAATATACATTAATAATATTATTAATTTGTATGTATATTCAAACATACAAATTGTTTAATTTGTATGTTTGTATATTCATGCTGACCAATCGTGCTATCAACAACTCATGTGAATTACGTAACATGCTTTCGTGTCAACCAATCATAAAGTCTTCATGTGTATAATAAACTAATCAACGAACATCAATTGCATGAATAATTAGAAAACAATTAATTTCTTAGCCGATATAATTAGTTCTAAAAATATTCACACCATATCGGCAATTGGCTGATGTTTATATAATAGAAAGAAAAGCAAATCGATTGTATTACAAGTCACATTTTCTATCTTTCTATAAAAGAAAAAATAAATTTCTGTGACATCTTTTCATATTTACTCTTTAGTTCACGTGTTTCTCTGATTTAGTGGAATTCTGTAAAAATAATTTTTAACACCATTTAAACATAAAACGTATTTTCCTTTGTGATCAAATGAAATGAAAACATGCCATGTATAAATGTATAGGATAACTGCACATTCGAGGAATGGCTCATTCCAGTTGAATCATAAAAATATCCAAAATTACCTCATTGAGCTTGTCACCCCCTGGGCACATGTGGACACGCCCGCATTACACGTTAGACACAACATAATAAATGAATAATATGTAAGGGATTAAATAATAACTTTGAATTTTATAAAAAGTTATAACAACTTTAGAATGAATAGTATAGATTTGTTTACAAGTTTTATCGAATTGAAATTATTGAATAATTACAACTAGTTTATGTCATCCAAGAAAATCTTCCAATGACAGCTGGTCAAGTTTCACGCCCACTTCAGCGAATCACACGTTCACACATACACAAGTGTCACACACAACAAACAACTACAAAACGAAAGATATCAAATAGAGCACAATGGCATATACAACCACACAGACACAATAAGACAAGACCCCCCACAAGCACTGCCGACAAAACACGCACACACACCGACACAAGTGGGGCTGTCCAATAAAAACGATTGTAAACTCATTAGTGAAGTACAAAGGGAAAGTGAGAGACTGTGAAGGAGAGACACGTTATCGGCCAATACAATTTTATGAAATAATTTTAAAATGAATATATTTTTTAATCAGAATAATATCTAATATCAAATATTGTTTCAAGAATTTAATTCTTCTAAAATAAAATTATTTTCAAGAGTACAATTTTTTAAACAAAAATATGATTAAATGAATGAAATTCATTAAAAAATAATATGAGATTGCGAAATAATTTCTTATGAAGACAAATAAAATATTCAAAAAAATTTCGAGTTAGAAAAAATTTCCAGTATATATAAAACAATTTTATATCTAAAAAATTATTTAATTTAAATGCATGTTAAATGAATTCCACAGTTATAAGAAATTTATTTGAATTTTGATAAATGCACAATAAGTCTGATAATATAAATTTATTATATTTTATATTAATTATAATTTCAGTGTACATTTGATTAAATATGATTTTTCTATTGAATAATTATATAAATATTTATTTCTATATTAAATAATAATAAATGTATAAACAATTTAAGAAAGATAAATTTACTGTATTTAAAAATTATAAGTTAAATGCATTTTATCTGCTTTTACAGAACCAATTGTTATTAATTTCAATAAACTAAAATTTTTTTTATTTTTAATATCTTCTATCTCAAATTGAGCTCTTATAACGATTCATCAATCACAAAATTTTCAAGTATTTATTTTGCCGACCAAAACATAAAATTTAACTTATAAAATATAAAGAAATATAGAAGAGAAATAACTAATGATATTTACATTTATTAATGAAATTGAAACCAAAGTTATACAATAAAGTTCATCATAATCATAACAATAATTTATATTTAAATTAAAACATTTATTGAAAACATAAAAGAAAATGTTACATGAAATTATAAAATGTAATAAGATAAAAATATTTCTGATATTTCATTGATAACTTAATTTAAATTACCACTTTATAATAACTAACCATAGCTGAACACATCTAAAATTCTGGAGAATATTGTATTTTAGTTTGCAATTAATAAATTTCAACGTAGCTCAGCCAAATATTTTAAATAAAATTATATTTAATAATAAATAAATAAAACAGTTAACTGTGTTTGAATACAATCGAATAAGTCTGTATGAAACTTGAAGGCAACTTTGTAATATTATATTACACACTCATACAATTTTTTTATTTAGTCTATTATATATTGACAACCAGGGTTAGATTAATTTTTTTTTATAAATTCTCGTATATTTTGAATATCAAGCATAAATTATTTTTGTTCATTATATTCATTTTAATTGAGAATGTCCATAGTAAATATATAATTTATTATAACAAAATATAAATAATTTGAAGTTTATTTCATCAGAAAACATCAAGAGATATATCAGCATACACCTACAACTATATTTATTCTGTTCATTAATTCTTTATATAATATCACATAATATCTAATAATAATATTATTATTATTATTATAAATATAAAACATTCCCTGCAGTTAGAATTTATCAATTTTCAAATAAATAAAAAATGCAAACTATTTATTTTTTATTTTATAAACTGGATTGATTTTTAATGCAACTATCACTTAGGCATGTATTCTACAAAATTGTGAGTCCATGTTATATGTTCCAGTGATTTGTTAAGCACAGGCAATTACATATAGATATTTAATATAAATTATTATTATTATTATTACTATTATAGCTTTAATGAAACTCATCAATAAAATATTAACATTTGTAATATAATACATTTACAATGTAAAAACAATGTAGCAATGAGTGTTAAATATAATGCAATAATTAAGAGTATAAAATATAATGTAATAAATACGAGTATAAAATACAATGTAATAACTACGATTATAAAATATAATCTAATTATTAGTTTATTATAAAATATAATGTAATAAATACGAGTATAAAATACAATGTAATAACTACGATTATAAAATATAATCTAATTATTAGTATTATTATAGAATATAATAATTACGATTAAATATATAATATAATAAATATACGAGTATAAAATATAATGTAATAAATACGAGTATAAAATACAATGTAAGAAATACGGTTATAAAATATAATGTAATAAATACGAGTATAAAATATAATGTAATAAATACGATTAAAAATATAATATTAAATACGAGTATAAAATACAATGTAATAAAGACGGTAATAGAGTATAATGTAATAATTACGATTATAAAATATAATGTAATAAGTACGAGTATAAAATACAATCTAGTTTAAATTTCAAGAAAATAACAAAACCGAAAAAAACAGGTTTATACTTTGGAATAAATTTTCTAAACACAGTTAATCAAAGCAGTTTTTTACTTAGAAAATTAAATTATAGTTTTTTTTCTAAGGAAAATGTAAAATTTTTATAGAATGCATTGTTTTAAGGAGCAAGTCTATATTATATAGAAGTTTCAACTTGATTGAAGGACAAGAAGTTTTTAATTTTGACTCCCAAGCAGACAAATAAATAAGACCAACAGCGGTGAAGATATTTAAAAAGTTAATTTTGTGGCACATGAATATAATAAAGTTCCATTTAAATATTTGTTTATGGATCACTTTATTAAAGTTATGTTTTTTATTCTCGGCCTTGGAAAAATTTAAAAATTCATAATTGCTATAAAATAATTTAAAAAGTATTCCAGATTTATTTTTATGAAATATTTTTATATGCAGGTAGTTTCAAATGCACATACAACAAATATAATACAATGATAGCTTTATGTATAAAGTATACTATTTCTAAATTATATTCAATAATGAACAACAACTAGTTTTAGATATAATGCAATTTAATTGGATGAGTCATTTCAATGTACTTGTATTGCTGATTTTATGTACCACATCTTAGAATTAAATAAATAATTAATTAATTTTTTATTATTTTCATTTCTTTGAAATATATAAATTGTAAAACTTTTGAAAACTATCTTCTATCTTAAAATTTTTTTTAAAAATAATTGGTTTTATTACTAGAAGTTTTCTTGTATTAAAATAGAAAATCTGCAACAATTTTCTTATATATAGAAGTGAAAAGACTACAGTCCTTAGAATGAAATCTCTTTGTGCAGATTTGTATGTTTTCCTCTCGGTACACCAGTACATAAATCAAGATGGCTGTCATGCTTCGCTTAACAGAAGAAGGGGGCTTATATTGTAGACTTTGTGTCTTTGTGAGTGGACACTGGACAGGATAGCATGTCCATGTGAAGATGTGTGTCGTATAGTAGTATTAATAAAAGACTTGTACCTATGCTGGAGAAATTAAGATTATATTATTTAAATTTCAATAAAATATAAAATTAATTATGTGTATTAAATATATGCACATCACAGCAGAACTCTAGTGTTTGACCAAAATAAATACATAAACAGACATTTTCTTTGATAAAATGAAAATTGAATAAGACGTCAAGTGTTTCTTAAATGATGGTCGTGTAATTTATGTCTGAGGCACTCGACCATGCAGAGTGAGACCAATCGAAACACGTGCTCGCTGAAAACTTCGTGTTTACTCCAACGTAGTTGAGTGGTGGGGTTGTAAAACTGAATTAAATTGAATACATTATTGTCACGACGAAGTAATAACTTGCCACGTGAAATAATAACATTTTTGTTGCTATTGTGCAAGCTGTTATGAAAGTTTTCAGCGTCCTATTAAATCGACAGCTTTATATAATGGTCACTTTCTTCTTGAAGCGCGTCTTTGAATAGCTCGGTACGCTTGAGTGACTACAAATTACAGGACATGCAGCAATTAAAACAAACCACATTGTCACAATGCTGAACTCGAATCAAATTTGGTAAACATTTTATTAGAAAAAATGTTGACAACCGGTATTCATCATAACCTTCAAAAGGAGGCAGAATGAAAACACGCGTCCTAGCATACGCTCAAGAGCATAAGGTCGATAGTTTCTTGGCATACAATGACGTGTCTTGAACTTTCGAGTGCCCGGAACATCCCCTTTATTGAAAATGTCAATCACATGCTTGCAGGGCTTTGTGACTTCAACCATTTCCTAAATTGAGATACTCAGCACACGTGTATGAATGCATACAACCAGGCATCACATCGGGTCAACCAGCAATACAAACCTGCCGCCCCCACCCATTTCCGTGTCACTTTCAAACCCACTCTCAAAATAATTAATGCTTTTTTTGCAATGACACATGCTTATTCTAACTAAAAACAAGAAATATATGTGGTAGCCAATATGTGATTTGGAACGCAGTAGAATTACTTCATATGTGATTATTATCATCAGCGTGACAAAGTCCGAATGTTCAACAAATGAGTTTAAGAAATGTCACAACCTTCACCTCATCATATTGGATAAATGTACTTGAAGTATCTATCTTCGACTAAATCACCTCATTTGTCAGATCCAATTAGGATTATTTTTAATTCTGCAATCTAAAACATTTAACTTTTTTTAGAAACATTTTCTAAATGTTTGCTCATTATACAAATATTATGGATCGTATTGATCAAAGGCTCTCTTGTTGTTTGTCCCATCTCCCGCGCTACTTTCGTAAAAGCTAAGCTGAATGTCAATAGCTTCCATGTTTTGAATTTGCTTTTTAACATTATTTGTAAATCAATCTGTTCGGTTGCTCAGAGCAGTTTTTCCATGAAATAAATCTAATCATCTCCTAGGCATGTCCATCCATAAAGCCACGTTGAATCTGGAGCGATCCATTTAAACAAAATTCGCCAGAGTATACTGGATGCGAACAATAATTCCGCTGCTTAAGCAACAATTAAAAATATTCAGAAGATTTTACGACCGCCCACCTCAGTCACGTAAGATTAGATCAATTTTGAAGTCCTTTTAAGACTCAAAAGTGTCAAAAAGAAAAATGAAGGAGAAACTGATTTCTATATACGACACACCAACAATACCACCAGTGTCGGTCACATTTGCATATTATAAGGAGAATTCCACGTCGCTTGTCTCAACGCTCCTATTTTAAGATCCAAAGTAATTCTTAGCCTTTTCAGTATTCTTATTCCTGATTTATGCCAACGCTGAAACTGGTTCCCCGTCGTATTGTATACTGAATAAGCTTACTTTCAGTTTTACAAAGCAACATAAAGTTCCTGTATTAATAACAAATGAGCTCGTGTGTTTGCTAAGGACCGAAAATAAAAATAAAATGTTTTACACCAGCTGATTATCATTTAATTTCTTCAGGTTGGAAACAAATACAAATGTGTTATATGTGAATTTACGTCAGAAACTTAACTTAAATTTACATTTCACTGTACATGTTCTAATCTATTCAAATTTAATAAGCAAGCTTGCCGGTTGTCTATTTTCATGTCTCTATTTGCATCACGTGTAGATCACCAAACTCTTCTCCTTATATTATGCACTTTTCTTTAGATTCGATATCGTAATTATGCAATTATAGACGTTTTCAGAGCCGTCAAATAACTTAAATTAGCAAGCTGCTCAATATCTGGCTCAATTTCTTATAACTTCACTTCACGTTTCTACCTCCGACATGCTTGTATGCGCTTCTATTACTTTCAAAGAAAATATATCTTTGAATCTCTGTTGGCTGGTTGATTCGTGGAATTCTAAATATCTAACTCAATGATTGAACTTCTCTTCTTCTTTATCATATCTAATTCAAGATCGTTAATTTAAATATACCACAAATGTCGAAAGTCGAAACTTTTTGTTATTTTTCGCCAAATGCCTTTCAATGTTTTTCGTCATCTCAAGATCTTTCAAGTTTTTTTAGAAGTCTTATCTGGTCTTGTGCTTCTACTTCTATTATCCCTCATTTCTCATTTAATTTCACCGCTGTCTTTCATCATTCGTAAATTTTATTTTTTATTTTGCTGGTTTCAAATTTGTTCAGGCTTTTAAATCCAGTTAAAGGTAATGTTAAAGTTCATACCATTAGGGCACCTCTTCGAGAAATACACCACAGCAGCGCCGGTAACGGGTCGGGCATATGGGATCACACAGTTACCTGCTACCCGAACGTGTCTCCGAACCCTGTTACACCCCAGTCGTGAAACTGGTACTCATTTACCGACCAATGAAGGATGAAAGGCTGAGTTGGCATGAGCAGTGAGTGAATAAATTTCTTGCTCAACTGAATTTCGCCTCGCCGGGACTGAGATTTGAACCCAGGACCAGTGGCGCAGCCAGGGAGGGGCACGGCCCCCCCAAAACTTGCCAAAGTTGATTTTAAAAACGCGCGTGCCCGTTTATTTTGGTTGTTTTTCAATTCTTTCTTCGATATATATTCTCTATTATTTCTCTAATATTTTGGGCGCTCTGCACATCTCCATTGTTACGTAATTTTCTTTGTGTCTATGCGCCACACTTTCTTATTGGCTGACCTCGTTCAGACTAGTTATATATAAAGTCACGCTGGAAAGCCAAATGGTCGAATGTCACATTGGCAGAGCGGCCACATACCGCAGTTGATGTTTTGCAACATTGTGAGGATTCTATCTATCCGCAGATAAATACGCTGCTAAAACTCTTCATCACGTTGCCTCTCATCCGCGACAGCCGAGAAATCCTTCTCAACTTTGCGCAGGCTCAAATCTTATCTACGCACCACAATGGGCCAGACAAGACTGAATGGGCTTGTCCAGATGACCATCAATCGCGACCTTAACATTAATGAAAAAGCCGTCATCGAAATGTTTCAGTGAAAAAACCGTCATCGACATTTTTCACTGAAAAAACGTCAGCTCATTTTGATACTGTAATTTACAGTTTCAATTTAAATGTTTTATGGTTTTTTATTACTAATTATTACTGAAACTGTCGTTAAGCCTTGACTTTTGTGGGTCGTAAATTTTCCAGAAAACCTTTTACTAATCAGTTTCTCCCCCGGCCCCCCGAAAAAATTCTGGCTGTGCCAGTGCCCACGACGGCAGGATGATAGCGTCACTACTTTCACCACTGTGCTACGGCGCCTCAGTTTACCCCTATTGTCTCCCACCTCAATGCAAACCAGCCATTATTTATATCTCTTTTACAGACTTTAGTTCAATAATTTTGTAGCCATTTTAGGAATCAAAATGTCATTTTGATACCAACTGACTACGATTAGCATAAGATGCTACTGTATGTTACATGTTGATAATATTTTTTACTAGGCAAGACATGTTATATAATAGATTACTATAGTCCTTTACATAAGATGTTTTAGGGCTTAAATAATAATAGGTATTAAATATAACAGGTCTTTCAACTGCAGATCTTATTTTACCTTATAGACTTTTTCCATCCTCCTTGATCCAGGCTTAGGATAGAATTGCAAAAAATGAGGGGGAGTTTCGATTGCTTAAAGTGACATCTAATGTATGTGACTTTATTTAATTGGACTCAATAAAACCATTTAAGTTTCTAAAAATGTGTATCGAATGCAAAATTATTAAACCCACCCATCTCAACTCGGAGCGTGATACATGATATTCAGGAAAGATAATAAAAACCAGATATCAAAAAGCTAGTTATATCCAGATTAACTAACTAATATGCTCCCTCAAAACATTTAGACCTCCAGACATTATACACCCTCACCATTGGCTCTAGCAACAATCATAACCTCTAATGATGAGTTGGGGGGTTCTGAGTCACAGTGTATTATTTATCAGGTCAAATCTGAAATGTTGAAATATTAGTAGTTAAATATGGCATGTAATATGCTACAAGAAAATAAGAGAAGGAATCATCAGTCTATCTCTGACTCCACTTACCAACTCATCTCCTACCAGATCCTTGAATCTGAACAAACACATAAAAACAGATTGAAACACATAGCCATAAAAATTTACAAAAGTTGGAACAATGAAACACCCACCATGAATGCATAATCTTATGAAAACATTTTTTATAAAAAATGAATAAAAGCAAGTAAAATAAAAAAATTCTACTAGTGTTGATACATTGTATCTTCATATAATTTATCAATTCCACTTGGATTGACTTGAGGTAACTTGAATATGCTGAGTGGTTACAGGTTCATTTGTGAGCTAACTTGAGTAACTGTATTTAGTTAATTTTAGTACCAGCTTACAATATAATATGCTACCGAGTATTGTAATTTTTTTTAGTATGTTGTTATATATTTGGATATTTTCATATAAATAATTTCTGTAGAAAGTAACCAAGTCATTGTTATCTTATGCCCTTCTCAGATTGTAAATCTATCAGTTTCAGTTGATAGCAATCAGTACCATCTTCAGGTGCCATGTCAAATGATTGAGTAAACAGCTTAAACTCAATTTTACATTTCCTAAAATCAGAAAACTCCAGGTAAATTCAGCACACAACTTCCTAACAATTTACACATATGTGGAAAAACCCACAACAAGAATGGGAAAATAAAAAGTTGCTGAGTCTCAAGGAGTTAGTTAATTTTCAAAAGAAAAAAGTACTCTAACATTTTGTTCATTCTGCTGATTTTTGCGTTGCGGTTCAACATTTTAATCTAAAAGATGTTGAAGGACGTCAGTTAGCAAACAAATATCGTTTAACCAGCCATTAAAAAAACTACATTTTCATTCAATCTTTTTTCTTAGAATCAGAAAACTTTGAAAGAAGACGCTTAACTGAGCCAATGTATCGCAGAAAACTAAGATAATCTAAGTAAAGTTTTTCAAAATAAGCTTGAGAGATAAAAAAATTAAAATGGTAGCAATTGCCACACAAACTAGTATGGTCCTATGATTTTTTGAAAATACATTTTTATCAACCTGGGAATAACCTTTCAACAGCCTTGAAAATCTCGTAAAAGCAAGGTGATTTGTTATAAAAGCAGAGTTTCTGTCACGTTTTTATCTTCACAGTTATTAAAACGCTTGTTATTTTTACAAAAATAGTCAAGATATTACAAAATAAAGTTTTTGCTATGGATAGTAAATTTTTGGGTTTGTCTGTCGTCTTGTTTGTTTTGCTCATTTTTCATTCAATTGAACAAAGCATGGAAAATGAAATTTTGAACCAGCCATGGGAAGAACAATTTTGTTTTATTGTACAATGTATCCAAGAAACGCGTATCAGTCTAACAGAAAATCGCTAAAAAAATGATTTTCAAGGTAAAATTTTTACTTCTGTTGTCCTTGACTTACCATGGCCAGATTAAATCCCGGAATTTACAAGGAATCTCATGAAAAAACCGAGCGATTTGAATAATGATGAAAAAGGTCAGGTTATTGAATACCTTCAATTCAATACAATTGAATACGACTTAGTCGACTAAACAAAACAAGTTTCGCCCAGAGGCGACAGCGTGAAATAATATAAATTTTAAAAGTTTCAAACGTTATTAAATAAATGAGGATTCAATAAAACCTTTTGCTTGAGAATAACTTACAGTAATTATTTATTTATTAACAGTCATTTTTTAGTGCCACTTATATCACAGACCAGCAGTTATATATCTTCAGATTGTTTGACAAGAACTTTCAGTTATATATCTTCAGTTTATTTGACAAGAACATCAGTTATATATCTTCAGTTTGCTTTTTTATTATTACAAACTTTTATTCTACTTGCAATCTCTGTTTGTTTGTGAGTGCCTTTCTCTGTACACAAATCTTGCAAGTAAAATTTAACCAGCATTTTGACTAGCTAGGAAGCTGAAACTTTCAGCATAGCTTTATATTGGATGACAATACATGATTCAATTGATTTGGACATATGTTAATAAACTAAACAGATAAAAAGTGTGATTATCAGGCAGCAAAGTGAGCATTTGAATCATCTGAAGCTCGCGTAACATTTATTTATGTTTCTTCGTAAACATCTAGATTAATTTAGTTTAACTTGAATTCTTATTCAATTCATTGTAAATTCAAAAAATGTTTAAATTTAGTGGTATTTACTCAAAAATCGAAAAACTTTAAATGTCTTTCGTATTTCTAAATCGAGTGTATTTGAAATAAAAGTTTGTGTTGAAAAACTCGTTTTTTCATTTACTTGTTAAACTTATTCTCACAAACTCGTAACATGGTGTTTATTGTTCTTTTCTGATTGATTGGTTGATTAATTGTATTAGAGAAACTTTAATAATATGTTTCTAGTGATGTTTAAAAAACTTTTCTTAAGATTTACTTGTCTTGATTTAAGCATAAAATAGGGAGAGAGCATATATTTCAAATTTCAGCTCGATTGGATGATGGAAAGTTAGTTAATTTTCACTTTCAAGGTTTGCAAACAACCAATCAAGCAAATGCGCAAGCAAGACCGGCAGTGAAATTAATATACGGGATTTAATCAAAAAAGTAAAACTTCAGTTATCATAGAAAAGCTAATTAATAGCAGGTATGTGGTCCTGGAGACAAAGTCTTGGTTTCGAGACTCCTCTAGAACTAAACAAACACTTACTCTTGAACTTGGTCTTGGGAGAAGTCTCGGTCTTTAACTCGATCTTGGAGTAAAAGTCTTGCCAATTATCAAAGCTTTTGCATGTTTGAAAATTACACAAAGTACAAATAATTTTTAATTATTTACAAAACTAAGACATAAAACATAAACACAGTATAGCTTTTTTCAAAAATTCTTGTTTTGATGCAGAAATCTATCAAATTTTCTTCAGTCTCGAAAAAAGTCTTGGAGAAAAAGTCTTAGTCTCAACATAGTCTCTGAAATAAATGCCTTGATCTTGGCCTTGGAGTAAATTCTTGATCTCAAACTTGATCTTGCAAAATAAGTCTCACATCTCTGACTAATATAAATAAACACTTAAACATAACAATCACCAGCCTAAAGCTAAGTTAAAAAAACTGGGTATGTTAAAAACCAGAATTGCATGTAATAAACATATAATTTTTAAACTAACATATAAATCACATACATTTTTAAGTAAAATAAATTTGCATACAAAAATGCAATATCCCTATATCAGTGAAGCAGTATTTAATTGTTAAAGAAAATTGAACAACATGACAATAATAAAATGCTTACTTGGACTGCATGCTTGTATTTCTTTAAGATTAACTCAATGTTAAGTTCACTAGTAATACTAGTCATCATATTTTTGTCCAATTTGACCTACACTGGTTATGAAACAATAAGCATAATATTACTCACCTGGATTTAAATAAAACTAAAATTTTATCACCTGAAAAAGACCAGTAATCTCTTTGATAAATATTTTCAACTAGCTTCCTTGACGGTAGAGATGATCTCCATGACAACGAGCAATCCCGTGACACGAGTTTGTCAATCAATAACAGGTAAAACAAATTCGTGTCTACAGGGTAAGCGATGTCATGAATTTTTTATAATTCCAAAAATGACATTATTGAGCAGTTTAATGTGCCTAATAGTCCCTATTAACAATATCAACAGTTCATCATGATCTATTTACATTATTTACATAGATTCTTAAAATCAATAAACACTAGTACACTATCAGATGGCAGTAATATAAAAATGGAGGAACGCATTTACAACACAGCCTTTTTCTAGCTGCACACTTCCTGAAAAAGCCTTTAACCTAATTGATTCATTAGCAATCTGCATCATAGGAAAGACAGTGCATTAGTTGCAACTAATAACTGGTTGGTATGAAAAATGTGCTTGCATTTGTTTCCAATGAAATATGATTATATTTCTGGTCATATGACCTATTTCATACTATCTGAAATTAAATTTTTCATCTTTTTGCAGTGCACTGATAGTAAGATATATACTTGCAATTATAACAATACTAGAGATAGCCCGTCAAAAGACGGATTTTTATAAATTTCATTATATATTATTTTTTGATTGCAGCGCCACCTCTTTTGATCTGACATTATACAATTGCATAATAGCCTTTATTACACGCCTGCACGAACTAATTTTATCAACTGCTGACTGCTGACCACTGCGGCCAGTGCGTTATGCGAAATTGCTAACATATATACATACATAGTATCATATATACATACATAGTATCATATAATAACATGAACAAGTTCATCAGGTATTGTTTAATACAAACTCTCTTGCATAGATGACCTGTTAAACTTTGTTCAGGCACAATTACAAAATTTAGTCTTGCAAATAGATAAATGATGACATGAAGGTATCCCCCACCAGACTATCAATAAAAATAATTTTTGCGCTAGAATACCTGGTTTTATGGAAATGACTACCACATTCCTCTTGTCATCAATTTTTTTTTGAAGAAAAATTTTGACAACCATCCTCCAATTGAGAATTACTGGATATGCCTCTAGTCAAAAGATTGCCATTTTTTCAAAATTACATTTAAAAGTGCTTTTAGCATAACTTTAATTTGTGTACTGTATGTTTTGCAACTTGCAAAATTGTCTTAGTCAACTTTTTAGATGTAATATAAGTGAAATTTGTATAGTGCCTTCTTACAGAGTAAGCCGTCATGGAAATGCTTTTTTGGAAAAGTTTCAACCAGAGACAAACCCATCGAACCCCACTAGAAAATCCTAGATCTGCTGCTGGTCTGTAATATTCAGATAAACAGTAAGACTCAAAATATAACTTTTATGATGGCATGTACCTCTTTTGAATATTCAGCACCTAACCAAATCCAATTACAAGGGACTGCTTGTCTGCTAAAAGCAAATCCTTATAAAAAAAATCATATTCATTGAAACACTAAATAAAAGATAATATTATAATTCTGACATATCCAAATGAAACAATCAACATACATAATTAACGATGTCTGCATGCATGTATGCATGTATGTATGTATGCTAGCAGTTTTGCAAAACGTGGCGGCGGTCATCAGTCACACAGAAAGTTCTGTCGAATCTTACGAGTTTAATTTTCTGTTTGAGAAGTTAAGACAGTTTTTTAAGTTGTTTCGACAATTTTATTGAGAATTAAGAAGAAAATAAAATTTGCTGAAAAGAGTCGAACTGTGTCGTCTTCGGCAATTGATTCTCCTGAAAAGCGCATTTCTCGGTAGCCAAAAGGCCTTCCGTTCCCTTCACTCGGAAACCGTTCCTGTTTGTTGATAAAATGGGTGCATACAGGTGGCGCGTAATAAAAGTTATTATACGCAATTGTACGCTTTAAGTCCCAACCATCGAAAACACTTCTATCTATAAGTTTATTATGCAAGAGGTTATCCAATTACATCAAACATTATTTATTGTTCAAAAGAAAACATCGCAAGATAATGCTGTCTACGAAGGCATGGCATAAAATGTAGTGATTTTAATTTGCTTGAACCAGGTACAATCTATATCATTACACATTTTTTTTATATTGCTACGCAGGGAGAGCATCCACATTGTTTCATTTTCACATTTAAAAAAGGTATCGAAGAAAAACATTTTTTATTTAATATCTGACAGTTCGATAAAAACAACAAAAACCTAGTCAAAATATTGATCGTGCAATATAGTTCTGCAATAAGTCTGTCAAAGGATCAGGAGAAAATTAAAATCACGTCAAGATTGTACAAATAGAACATTAAAAAGTTAAAAAATGTTTTTATCATTTTTTACATTCTCTACTCATAGTGTTCACACTCAAGAGCTGCTTTGGAAATATTGAACAGTTCAAACTTTGAATTTTAAACTATTGAGCAACACCTTCATTTAATTTTTTTGTTGGTTTTGTTCTATTGCTTTACATGTTTACATTAAAACATTTTCTCCGTTTGTGATAGAGCACGAAACAACTGTAAGCAGTGTAATCGTAAAAACCACCAATTAGGTCTTATGCAATAAATAGCATTTCTTCATTACAAAACTTGGTAATCCTGCAGTATAGCGTCCTGAACCGATTTCGATGATAAAACGGTTTAAAAAACTGTTTAATAGAATAACCATAGAACATTATCAAAACATATTACGAACAAGTATTTTACAGAAAAACTTACTAAAAACCAACTTTAAGCAAAAATATCCAAAGGCAATGTTGACACGCGGAATAATACAATTCAAGGAATGAAAAGCAAGGAAAAGTTAATATTCAAATAAAATAACATAATAAAATAATAAATACATTTTAACAAGTTACAAATAAATTTTTAATTATTTACATTTTAAAAAATCAGAGCGCTGAGTGGAAATTTATCTATGACTAGCGGGGGATCCAGCGTTGCCCGAGGTTTTCCCATCATTTTTCTCTCGCTCCCGTTTCCTTCTTCGTTAGTTTTCTCGCTCCCGATCGTTTTCCCGCTCCCGATCGCCTTCCCGTTCCCGGCCGCATTCCCGCTCCCGATTGCTCTTCTCTTCCTGGTCGCTTTCTCGCTCGCTCTCCAAACGATTCTGCTAGCCACATGAACTCTAAAACTCAAAATTTCTGCTCCAAGAAATATGATAGAAACCGTACCAAAGACAGCCAAGTTGCCAAGTACTTTTACTTTGATATTATTTTAATTTTTCTTGGTGTTCTGTTGCTAATTTATTGTTTTCAATGTTTTTTTTAATTTTTCTTAAGGCAATTTGACATAAAGAGCCGCATTTAAAGAAACGGTTTTAGACATGGAGCGGGTTACGCAACTCGTACTTCTAAAGCAAACTAATATTTTTCAATTTTTTACTTACAAAATTTTTTATATTTTTTTTCCTAAATTGTCTATTTTTATTTTAAATGTGTTTAATTTTTATTACCTTTATTCCTACTGTTCACTTCTATCGCTATTGACAAATAGATCTTCACCGGGAACTACGTTAACTTCGGGAGTAATTTATAAATGTTCTAAAATGCTATAATTTTTGTTTTTTTCAGTTATTTATGTTGTAATTAGTCTTTATTTCCTTTATTTATGTTTTAAATATCATTTACGTTAAAAAACCGGCCATTTTTCATCGAAATCGGTTCAGGACGCTATACTGCAGGATTACCCAGAACTTTTTCAAAACTGTTTTACTTTGATAGTTTAATTGGCAATTAGTTTGCATGAGTTTTTTGGAAAACGGCAAAAACAATTAATTGCCCTAACTAAAGTGAAAAATTACCCAATTGAAAAAGATAACGAATACATTGATGAATCATTACCTTACTTTAAACTAAACTTTAATCTTAATCAATAAATAATTTAAACTAAAAGTTTGAATCCAGCCCTATGTATAACATGAAGTAAAAGCCATTCTAAGCAAAGAATGATTAAGATCATTTGATAAGTATAATTTTTCCTAATCTCGTTCAAAAAATTCAAAAGTTTTATTATTTCATTTATTAATATGAGATTCTCTCTACTAAAATAATAAATCGAAAAAAAATAACTTGTGAGTTTTTGCAAACCATCATAAATTTAATATAATAATTTGAAAAAACCAAACCCTGGCGATTTAATTACCAAACGAAAAAAATGTCGCATTGAAATCCAACCTAAATACAATATAAACAAAATTAAACTAAAAAGCCACAAGACCGACGCTCGCGAAACCGCTAGTGACAAACAAAAAACAATACGACATCAATAAAACCTGACACAAAGACACTGAAACAGTAGTAATATGACTTTCTGCATGAATGAAGAGTGTATTGATTTAAATAAAATGAAAGAAAATAAAATAACTATATAAATAGTTAAACTAGATAAAAAATTAATTAATTAAATACTAATTGATAAAAGTTTAGCTAATTATTAGAATTCTTAGATGTTATTGGACTAATATTCTGCAGTTATTTTAAACGACGCTGCATTTAATAACCGAAATCCTGAAGATATCCTAAATTCATTTTCTGCATAGTCAAACATATTTCAGGTTACAATTACTTACAACAGTGCCATCTATGCATTGAAATGTTAATATAAATGCACAACGAAGTCTGCATAATTATATTTGTTCCATCATAACGTAAAAAGATTTGTGCATTGTTTAATATTACAAATCAAGTAAATTTATAAATAAAAATAGGTATGCACACATAATTACAATATAATTGATTACGAACCCTTATAAAAGTTATATAATTTGAGACGAGTTTTAATCGTATCTAAACAGCTAATTTAACATATCAAAAAATGTTAAAAAAAAATAAAAAATAATCAAAATACATAATATTCAATTTGTTTTATTTTTCTGTAGTACTTATTCTACATCTGATAATGTGCTACAGTAGTTACTTTTACATAGCATGAATATTTAATCTCATTCCAGCACTTCCACGACCAGAAGGAGTCAAGCCCTCTCCTGACACAAGTACCTCAGGGAATCAAAGTTAATTTTCTTATTTGGCGCTCTCCATATGGGGTGGATAGATTCTGATTGAGAAGTAGTCCATGGGATTTACTTGTGCATAGTCGCTTGCCGCTCTGCGATACAATACACATTTGTCAAAAGTATTTTTCAACGAAGTTGGAAAATTTTAAATGTGATTTTTTTAATATCATATATTATTTTCCATATTTGCATAACAGAATTTAGATAGATGTGTCTACACGTTAAACATAAGAAAATGTTTAATAACTTAATCTAATTAAATTAAATGATAATTTTTTAATGCACCCTCGTGAAAAAATAAAAATTCTAAAATAGCGATTTAATGCATTTTTTAAACTACCAGCATTAGATAAAAAACCATTGAAATTAAGAAAAATTTTTTTTCGATTTAATAAGAATACACTAAGTTTATTTCTATTTTGCCACGTTTTTCTTAACTTGCTTTCTTGTTTCTCTGTTTGTCTAGATTGCAAAGTATGATTGAATTTTGAAGCACTTGTCATTTTTCAATTTTGCTGAGCTTTGGAGTATATAATCGTCGTTATTAACATGTATTTTATTAAATCCTCAAATTTATTGGACAAAATTTAATGAACTTATGAAAAATAATTAATTAATATCGTAAATAACATTGAAACTAAAAAGAATTAAATAATATTACTTTAAAATCTCTTCTGTACTAAAACGACAAAAAAAATCAATATTTGGTTTTATAAATTGTTTAACATTAAAAATCCATAATTAAAACGTGGGTCGATTTTTTTTATATTCTGAAATGCGACCCTCTTTATTGAATATAGAATTTTATTGTTATCTTTTAGTTTGCATGTTAACCAATTTTATATAACCAAATAAATATTTTTGTTATTTTAGTACAAAAAAAACGTGGTATTATTATTTGTATTTACATTGTGGAAATTGAAACTATTATGACTATTAATTAATTGTTTAAACTGACTATTAACTGATTTTAAAAATTATTTATAAAATTAAGTAATTATTACTGCAGACACAGAAAACAAATATTTTCCATAATATACATATTTAGTAATCGCCTAGCTCCTATGCATTATATCAAGTAGAACTTCTTGATAATTAGTAATATGCATATTTATAAACTGTTTTCTTATTATTCCACTTTTATTAATAGTGTAGGTACACATAATTATATTCATATATAAATATGAACTCCAACCAATTAAATGCTATAGTTTTTTCATGTATTTACTTATCTCAAACATAGCTTAAAAATTAAAAATAATGCAATGAATTATCAAATTTATAGAATCAATAGAACAAGAGTTTTTTTTTATTGTGACATGCGATATTAAAATATTAAAATAAATTTAAACCAAAACATGCAATATTAAAATATTACAGTATTGCATTTTCAAGAATTAAATCCGTAGTTTATTTAAGAACTAAAATAAATTTTCTTGTATTTTAATTTAGTTTTTAACTATTTAATTTTTTGAAATAGTTATTTATGCATATAATAAATGGATACAAATGAAATTTTTTATAATACATTTCAAATATATTTCAATTAATATTAAATGATAAAGTTGTAATGATTGATTTATTTTTGAGAGCAGTATTGATTTATTTTCAGTAACTCAAAAATTATAAAATTAAATTTGTTTTTATATTATAAGTAGTCATATCTTCAAAAACAGTTGAAAATTAATAATAAAAATTCAGTTAATTAATTATAAACATTTATTTTCTTTAATTTACTTCGATAGCTCTAGCATTTGAGAGAGTTTGCTGCATTCATTTCTACACGCTGCTTCATGAATTTGTGAATGAATACTCACGAGAAATATGTTAATGAGAATAGATGGAATGTAATTCGGATGAGTTCCCAGTGAGAGGCTCCCACATGTCAAAGTAGACTTGATGATAATATAGACAAGTTTGTGCATGTGTGCTTGCCTGACATCTCAAATTTGTTTAATAAATTTCAATCGACCGTCTGTGAATCGTTTGTAACACACCTGTTGTATCACCGTAGACATCCGTAGATATTTCCCTTATTATTATTATAGATTCTATTAATGTTAAATTATTGATTGCATAAATGATTTTTTCTGATGTATTTCTGGAAATTCATGCACAATTGTGTGCATACATGTTTTGGCTTGCTTTGTTTCTATCTAGGGGCTTCATGGCGACAATGGATTTTTCCATTTGAGTAATTAGCTGGCGAGCTTTTCTTATACAGAAACATGTTAACATTGTCCGTGGTAGTCTTCCCTGGATAAACAACTAGTTTTAATGATATTGTTCCAGATCTATTAGACCGAATTATATATATATATATATATATATATATATATATATATATATATATATATATATATATATATATATATATATATATATAAAGTCATCAGGAAGAGTGATTATTTATTAAAATATTCTCCCTCTAAATAAAGATACATGGAAATATTTTCATATGCCTGCTAGAACTTTACAGCAAATTACCTTTACAGTGTATTGTATATATATACATATAGATATTCTATACTTTTATATGCATATGTACATATATATATATATATATATGTTTATACATATATAAATCTTTCTATATAGACACATAGATGTTGGGAATTATTGACAGGAGATCTCGTGTTGAGTGATAAATTGGATTTTGTTTCTTCGTACCTGTTTGTTTGTGTGCGTGTGTCTGCTTTGAAGAATATTTGCACATTTTCACACGGAAATGGTAAAAAACTACTTTTGTTCCCATTTGCCGTTATGAAGACTTGATAGAAAAAAACTAATTAATTCTGTGTTCTTGAATTTCAAATAAAATAGAACAAAGGATGTACTTTGTGCCAATAAATTACAAAAGAACATGACACACTCATGCATTTAATGAAAAATATAGAAGCATTATTTATATTATTTACGAATTATTAAATAATTTTAACAATATTGGAAAGACAAAACTTTTACAACTCAAGGAAACCGTAAGACGAAGAAAAGTAATAAATTTAAATTAATTTCCGGGAAGCAGCAAGGGAATTTCATATAAATTCCAACTCTTCCATGGAGACACTCAGATATGCACGATGTGGGGGGGGAGGTAGCTTGACCGAGTGGAAAATGTTACTTTTCATCGAGTAAGTATCGTTACATTTTATAATATGAAAATAAGCTATATTAAACTTAGTATACCTATATATATTTAGTTAGATGGATGAACAGTGGATGGTAGCAACGACAAGAAACAAAAAGATCTTCTTATCTCAGGTTCAACCTCCCATCGCTTCATGGGAGATTGAATATAATATTAATAATATAGACATATATAATATAGAAATAGTATCTTTCATGGGAGATTGAATATAATATAGACATAGATAATATAGAAATAGTATCTTTCATGGGAGATTGAATATAATATAGACATATATAATATAAAAATAGTATCTTACTCATTCATCACTCTTTGCGAAGAAGTGCTAATAATAATAATAATAATAATAATATTATTAAATATATTTTATTATTTTTGTTGTTCTTAGTATGAGTTACGTTTATGTTAGATAAAGGTAAAAGCCTATGACAACGTGATTTCTTACAATAAGACGCAAAACCTTTTGTTTTCCATTTTGCACGAATTACTGCCGATGTACAGTATCATAATATTACTGTTACTAGGTACACACGCATTCTCACAAGGGCACACACTAACACGTGACAACCACCCACTGACCACGATCTAGAGCACGTAGCTAAGTTAGATGAAGTCATCAATTGAAATGAGATTCTGACATGAGTCAATTTCCTCATTTGGCTCTCCGCTTCTTTAATATTACTGATATTTTGAAACTCGCTTTGCACATAAACCAATACCGACTCCTCTTTAAAACATATTCTTAAAGTTTCTTAATAAAAAAACTAATTATTGAATAATTGAAAACATTCTGACACTGTGTTTATTTTTTACAAGATTAAAAATTGCAGTAAACAACACGAAAGTGATGTAAAATATTTAAAAAAAAAACGATTTCACGGAACAGCATTATAAGTTACCCTTTTGCCGAGATTTGAGAAAGATGTACGCTGGTTGAAGTTAGTTACATATATGTATATGTATTCCATTCGCTGTAGGTTCGTGTTGTTATCGTGCGAGAAAGTTTTCTTTGCAGTTTTGTGTGTTTATGCGCACAAAGAAAAAAACATGAGTGACAGATATGTCAAAAATTCCATCATCAAGTTACCAACTGAAACCGCAGAAGTTTGTAAGAAAACATAATGAGAGGATGTTTATTGAGGATTAGGTTACTATTATCCATCGTTTGCGGATTGTTTGCGCGCTTGTCTTCGTGATTGTTCTCCGAAATGCTTCCCAGTCATGTTGATTACCCTTTGTCCGAGTCCGATGAAGCAGTTTAAAAAATTAAATATGAATATTTCTATATAAAAAAATACAAAAAATAACAACAAATGAGCGAAATGACGTATGTACCCTTTTACCGAATGCAAGAATTTAAGTGAAAGAAAGGATTAGTAGAAATAATTATTGCCAGGATTGAAAGTTCCAATCAGTTGGGTTCAATTTGCACGTGAGGATGCCACGCTCTATTCCCAGGTGGATACAATGAGCGGCTCATCAAATATTTGACAAGATGTGTGGGACTAGGGATGTGTTTTGTTTGAATTTGGAATCATCTTACGCAGTCGTCAACAACATCCGGATGAAATATAAATTATAAATAGCGAAAACATCGAATGGCTCCAATTTTGAGGTAATCCATAAACAGAAACAGTAATAAATAATTAGCTAACAGCCTTCAGTATTTAAGATCGCTCATTGAAGCAATCGACGCATACCTGCTCATGCATACACAGAACCACGTTATCTATCAATGAGTTGAACCGCAATAAGACGGCTGGATGCATGATGCTCTATCTCGTCATTCCATTCTTGGACCTCCCATTTCTCTCATGACTCCAGCCGGATCTGTTGGGAGCATCATGACCCCTTCCCCTTTACTGGCGCCAGTGTTATTACTGTGATTGTAAAAGCCGTGTGTACTGTGCTGATACGACATTGTTGTCGTTGAATCTTTGGCAAAATTATCAAAATCCGAATGAGACTGTACTGGCCTGGATCCTTGGCAAGTAAGTTTTGGGTCGTCGGTTATATTTCTACTATTTATGGTTACAGGGAAGTTAACGTCAGTTGATCCATATTCACTCCTGAAACCGTTATACGCACACGGATAATGTTGATTAGTATATTCTGGAATCTTATTTGTTGATGAACTCTCTGATTGGTTTAATTCTTGGAGTTTTCCCGTTACACCAGAGTGCGTCGAGTTAGTCAGAGGTGTAGCTGATGTTGATTTGGTGAGAGTAGATGTCGTTGAAGCAAATTTTGCGGTTCTATACTGAGAGGCATTTTGACTGCGATTAGTTTCTGAGCCTGTATTTTTATGGCGTGCGTTGGAGATTTTTTGCGACTGAGATGAGAACGTACCGTCAGATTTGATAGCATGACTTGCAGCCTGGCCGTGGTGAGATGGACTGGGGTGATCTTTCTTCCATTTCATTCGACGATTCTGAAACCAGATTTTGATCTGCCTCTCAGAAAGGTTTAAAACGTGAGCAATCTCGATTCTACGACGTCTGGATAAGTAGCGGTTGAAATGAAATTCTTTTTCCAGTTCAAGAGTTTGATGTCTCGTGTAGGATGTGCGAGTTCGTTTGCTATCAACTGTATCTCCATTTTCTGAATAAAAAAATTATGAAACGAAATTTCAAATTTGAAAAATCATTTTTTGAGTTTTCCTGATGCAAAAAATAAAGCACGTCCATAAGCAAACGTGTTGTTTGAAAATCGTTAAGTTATACCCATGGAGGCTTATGCCACAGACAACTCTGAGTTAAGTGATCCGGGAAAAGCCTTATTACGGAAACCAGCGTATATAGATTATGATGTTTAATCGCTCAACACTGACACATGTATTATGAATTACATTGATAAATTGTCACTTACCACAAACTAGATGCATTCTTTTCATCCAAGGATAAAGATGTTGACGCTGACCGTTGGAATTTTCATCATCAGTTGAAGGCGAGTTTTGCCGTTTTTCCGAATCGTTTTCCCTGTCTTCTTCCTCGTGAGTTGAATCATCAGGAGATTCCAAACAGTTTTTCTCAGCATAATCAAAACTCCCTTCAAGTCCGTAACTTTCCTCGTCAAACTCTCCCTTTAAGTCGAGAATGGATTCGTCAAAGTTGACTTTTTCAGAAGAATTTCTTTCCGCTTCTCTGGAACTGAACCTGACCGTCGTATCGATGGACTTCGTTGGTGCGTTGTTGCTGTTACTCAGAGGAGGGGGAAGGTTCGAAAGAGTTGCAACAACTGATAACCGAGCACTATTATCAATCTGTTTTTCAGATGTTGTTTCACTGCCGCTGTAGTTATCAGGGCCGTTCAGTCTTCTTGTTTCATTATTCCTCAAAGTACTTTCCACATTTGATACCGACTTTTTTATTTTACTTGTTCCTACGAACGCTTGGCTTGGCTGGTTTTTCAGAGTTTTTGATGGTACTCCTGAAGATTCTTCGTTACAATCATTACTGATTTTCTCGCCATTTAAATTCTGCTTAGAGGTTACTAACTTCTTTTTTGACGTTGTCGAATTGAACTTGACGGGTGCATCAACGACTGAACCTTCTGTTACGCTGATTGGCTGTTTAGCAAGATGCAAGCATGTACTTCCGCTCCTGTGGAAAGCTGTGTTGCCGCGAGACGTTTCTTTTTGATTTAAAACAGCAGCCGTCATGCGCTGAATCCTCTCCAGCTGTTCACCTTCCACGTAATTTTCTCCTAGCGGCAGAAAAGGTTTGTCGTAGTCGCTGTACTTTGACTCGAGCGAAAAGTCATGTAAACGAGCGTCGTAGTTGTAATGATGGCCGTGCTGGTAGTTGTAGTTGGTGTAGTTTCGAAAGAGGGATGGCGAAGAGGGGGGCTGGAAGTACGGATAAGATGACGATGACTGCTGAGGTTGACTCCAGAAGTGATGGTCGTAGAAGGGTGAGTCGAATCTGGATCTGAAAATGTTCGAACTCAGCTTTCGATTTGATGACTTCTGATTATCGCCGAGTTCATCGTTATTCGATCCAAAAGTGGTTCTGTTGCTCTCATTATTTTTACGGAAAGAAGAATTCAGCTTGCTCTGGTAGGTCTCGATGTTCTCATCAGTGGCCGAACGATCTAAATCGTACAAGTCTGTCGCTCGCTCGACCGCTTCCCCAGTAATTTTATTATTTTTTTCATTCGGATGATTGCTGGAAGAAAAAAAATTCTGCTGACAGGTGTTGGGGTAAAACCGCTGTGTCCGATCGAGATTAGAATAGGAAGTCAGCAGTGACGTAGCGCTGGGCGATGACGAAGAAATTGGCGGGGCTAGAAGGGATTCAGTGTAGAGAGGATCTATGTTTTGTTGGTGAGAGTTATTAAACTGGAGAGAGTTTGGAGGTAGATGCGGATCCGTCTGACCGGGTGAAAAATAAAACCAATTATAAGAGTATCCCCCTGTGCCTTCTGTCCCTGCCCAATTTTGGCCGCTAGAAGCTGGCTGAAATAAGGAACTGGCAGTGTCAGTCCGGTCCGTGGTGGATGTTTTTTGAAGATTTGGCGCCATCCCTGTGTGGTTCCATGTGGTTGCATCATATTGGTGGTAGTTACTAAATCCGAAAGCAGGGGAAATAGGAAACGTGGTGTAGTACGAATTCATTACTCGGTTGAAATCAGCACCAGTACGAGCCTCAGCAGATACATTTACGGCACTGTTTAAATCTAGCAAGGATTCTTTCTGTGATTAAATAAAACTGGGCTGCCTGTCAAAGTCAGAATAAAAATTTTCATACTGAAAATGTGAATGAGATGAGATTAGTGCTAAGTTTTTGTGACAAAAAAACATTTCACAAGAAAAAAACAACAAATGTACAGCTATGTGGAAGATAACAATTTTTGTTGTATCGATGTGAGTTACATGAACAAAACGACAACAATTAATTTTAAACATACCCGGAATTTGAAGAAGTCCGATTTAATATTTTCTCTTTAATTGCAGTTAAAACTGAAGAAATTGTGATTCGAAAATCATGACTTCTCTCCCATTGCACTATACTTCCACATTAACTTCGTACACATTGTAACCTCAATAGACGTGCATCTTCTTTGAAGTTACATCGCTCAAATTTCGTTGTAAACCATACAAGTACAACTCTAACAACTGCAACCGCACAGAAACAACTGAAGGTTTTTAAATAACAGCTCCCTCACAAATGACTCTTATTTTTCAATCAACAATTCCAACTCAGCGCCTTAAAAACCAAAATATAAATATAAATATAAAAAACAAAGAATTCTGGCATATTGCGTGGAAAATCGTTTTGAAATGATCTCTCTGTTTTGAAGTTGTGAAATCTTTTATAGGCCTGCATGTACACGTGCGTTTGTTTAGGCGCGTGGAATACTGCGAGTTTGTTTCGTGAAAGTGAATGGTGCAAATGTGAAACTGCTCTTCATCCCTCAGTTTGCCAGTTTGCCCGAGACAAATCAACCTTTTGCTACCTCATTTCAGCATGGTTGGCTCAGATGTTATTTGCAGACCAACGCACTCACTGCGATTCCATTCACAATCACTTCAAATATCGACACGCCTGCACGCTTGGTCGATCCTATTCGCACTCACACACACACACAAGCACTCACACAAGCACTCACAGGAGCACACACACACACAAGATATAACACGTTCATGGATCGTACGAATTTCTAATTGTAATCAGACAGTTTCGTTACATTTTGAGGGTTGTTTACAAGTATTAACTTCATACTCTGAGACTTCTGCTTACAGCACTTGTGAGCTTTAAAACTCTCTGCAGGGTAACAAACTCAACCTCCCAATATATTACTCGTTTCAAAAGTTCACAAACATAAATTTCTAGCGTATAATTTTTATTTAAAACCAAACTGTAAATTTGTAAAAGTTCGTTCATAAATAAGCGCGATTGAAAAAACATTAAAGTTAGTGAGGAGCACATCATTTGAAAGGCCATTTCATGAAAAGTCACATTTGTGATGTGAAAGCATGTAGGAGGAGATCGAAATGATTGACTGAATTGTAATGCCGCGTTTTAAAAACTTAACCAATAAATACAAATATAAATCCGTCGTAACATAAAATTAACACAAATAAAACTTGAAACAGAAATAAAATATTTGTACACAAAATGTTGAGCAACTGTTAAAGTACGGAACAGTTTGGATGTTGAAATTAAAAACACGTGAAATTGAAGAATTCAAAAACTCGAAAGTAAGCTCTTTAACCCAATTCAAAATATTACAAATGTCCAGTAAGCCGAATTTAATTGTTTAAATCTGAAATGTTTTTCTGGAAGAAGTTTATTGACGAGCTCGTTCGTCTTTCTCATCGCCATCCTCGTCGTCTTCATCCTCACAATCACTCGAACACGAAGGACTTTCAGTGGCGATGCTGTCGCAATTTTTCGGTTTCATCTGCGACGATCCGGGGGTTATGTCCCCCACGCCACCAGGGCCGGTCAGTTTGGGAACATTGTTTTCTTTCTTCCACTTCATTCGACGATTTTGAAACCAGATTTTGATTTGACGTTCCGTCAGCGCCAATGCATGAGCGATTTCAATTCTTCTTCTCCTCGTTAAATATCGATTTGAATAAAATTCTTTCTCGAGTTCGAGAGTTTGGTAGCGAGTGTACGTCTGTCGCGTTCTCTTCTGGTCGAATCCAAATTCTGAAATAACAGAAAATAGAAACAATTGAAATGAAGATAAGTGAACGATGCAGATGTTGGACGCAAATTTTATAAAGTTTTCCTCTTTTATTCTGGAATGCGAATATCTGTTGTTTAATTCTTTTCTGATTTATAAAAGTAAAAGGACTTAAATTCGCCAATACAAAGGTTATCATTTTGTAGCAAAATGTGTTTAACTACCTAAGAATTTCGCTTTATCAAACCCAATATTTTCTTATGGAAAAAGATGACAATCACCCTGAAACCGGAGACAGTTAAATACTATAGAATAGATAGAGAATGAACACAACTCCAACAACCTATGTGTACTGAATATCTACCATAACTATGTTATGTTCTATACGTATGTATTACTATGAATGTCATTGTAGAAGTTTTAAGGAATGAACGTTTATTGAAAGCGAGTTTTATGTAATGCCGGGTTAAAGAAAATGAAAATATCCATTTAATAAAACTTCCTTACCAGTTCCACCAAACGGCCTCATCCACGGATATATAGGAACACCAGCATGATTGAGTGTTGAATTAGGATTGGGCATTCCATAATGTTGAGGAAGCATGCTGGATGCGTTGAAAGAGTTTAATCCGGATCGCAGTTGAGATGGAAGTGATTCATTCGCAAGTAAGGTTTCATCGATTCCACAATCGCCGTTGTATGGCGTCCCAACGGCACCGTAAGCTGCAGTGTTATTTTCAGATGATAAAAGAGACAATGGAAAGGACGAAAATTTTTCTCTGGTCGAAGTTTTATCCTCCTCGAGGAGATAACCGGGCCGCGTATTGCTGATATTTACAAACGAGGTTGGCACTCCTGGGAGTTGAGCAGTAGCGGAATGATACCCTAGGTAGTTTGGATACTGGAATGTATTGGAACAGTTTATCAAAAGTTGTTTATAATTTTCCGAATAACTGGGATCGTCGATAATTGAATGAACTTTTTTGTTATTTTCCGGTGTTGTTGAGCTGGGAAAAGGCTGCGAAGGAAGTGACTGGAAAGATTGACTTGTTGGCATTTCAGCCCTTGTTACTCTTGTTTGTGGAAATGTTTTGATGGCAGTCGGGTGATGAGTTGTTCCTTGAAGTTGGTCTGCTGATGTTGGGGTTGTGAGCGATCGATTGGAAAGAAAGCCGAAACCATGTGACGGCATGCCATTGTGCGCTGAAGTATTTATGATATCGTTACATTTCGTGACGTGAATGTTAGTTGTAGATGTATCGGAAATGTGACGCGTAATATCATCGGGCGAAGAAACCGTTGTTGGATAGTGGTTCGCTGGTCGTTGGAAGTTTTTAAAAGGAAACTGCTGCTCCCGAAAGAACTCAAAGCGCTTTTGCTGTTCGTCTGAAAAACGAAACGGTCTGGAGTTTTCTATCTCAGGTGGATCTGCTACGTGGTGGAATCGATTTGTTTCCAATCCAGCCTGGCAAGCATTTCTGTGTTGATGCTCGTGGAATGCGTATTGATCGTTTGCTAAGTTCGGTAAGTAATGAAAAGGGTCGTGAGACTGTTGATTGGAAAAGTGTTCATTGTAAACTCTTTTTTCATTCGTAGAGGGAGGTGTGGTAGGATTCTTGACCGCTTGTGGAAAGATGCTCTCGAATGTGGAGGTGGAATTAGCGCCGTAGAAGTTGACGGCTTTCAACATGATTGTAATTCTGCAATAATTTAATATTTTAAAATTAATTGGACTTATAAGCAGATTTCATTTAAAAAATTATACTAAAAAAAACAGCTACTTGTGTGTCTTCAAGACACAAGTTTATATACTAATATATAGTATCGTGTTATCCAGTTATCGGAGTGCAATGTTCTAACATAACTGTTTTAATTTGTTTTCTTAACGAAAATCAAGAACAGATTAATTTCTTGAAAATTTTGATTGAAACAAACTATATAATTAATAAATAACAAACTCTATTGCAAGTTGATATTAAACTTATCTCTTGAAATGGTAACAATAATAAATCGTTATTAAATAAATAAATGAACTCACTTTTAAAGTGAAAGATTTTTCTCGACTTGTAGAATCAATGCTTATATCTTTATTTAATGTAATGATTAAATCCGTAGCAGCTGCAACTGTTGTAAAAAAACAGCTTAAATACGGCTAAGTAACAATTCAATTGACATTTTGTCGTCATGAAAGCTATAAAACGAAAACGATGTCAATAAAGAGGAAATTGAGCGTTAAATATGTCAACAGTACATCATTCATAACTCAAATAGACTGACTACACGCTTTGTAAGATGTACCGGCTATTTGTATCCATTTGACCCCTGTGACACACAACTGACCTGACCCCACCTACCTTCTAAAAATACTGACCAATGGCCGAAAGAGGTCACTCACACAAGTTAGCCCCTCCCATCAAAACAGTGTAGATGCAAATGACCAGACGAGATTGACATGGTCTTCCTCATGCATATGCAAACTTAGTGAATAATAATTAACTTAGTCAAACCATTATTGATTTTTTAACTTATTTCCATATATAAGTAAACAATGCATGTTTAATTCATAACAAATAGAGATAAAATATTGATCTTTGAATGAAATATTCATGAGTCATGCCAAGGTTTAAAACAATCTTCCAAAAATATCAAAATATGATTTTCGTTATGAAATATAATTTTATTGAACTTTTCACCAATCGGTTTTTTTACTTTTTCATCTAAACGTCAGCAATCCCTCCGACGTTTTACTGACCCGGCGACCTTTGAACTTTGCCGACCTAATTTCGCTTGCGGCCCCTGGCGACTGACCTAATAATATTGACCGTTTGATCGTTGGGGATTTCCACGAGTTATTTTTAATTCAACCGCTTGGACAAAAATCAGTATCCATAACTAATTAATGATGACCTTTCGGTACTTGCGAGCCTTTTTCGTCTCCATGCTCATCTTGATCCATTCATGGCCGAATGTCTCCGATTGCTACTCAGTGGCGTCTGTCCTGCCTCTCCTTCGCAGTCAAAAATTATTGAATTTATCTTTTTAGATTTTAACAGTTGTGATGGAAACAAATTCATTCTTGCTTCTCTTTTCAGTCAGGAACTCGAAGACTTAATTCTCAACTTTCACTTTTTTTATATATACGAAGAATTAATTATAGGCACATCAGAACTCATTTTTAACAAACACAACTTTAAACATTTCAACGTTGAGATAAAGAAATAGTATCCCGTTGAATTAATGTCGAATTAATTCCTGATGACAAATTCAAATATGCATTGAATTATTTATTATCTAGATTCAATGGTAGACAACACTCAAGTCATAACACGTAAATAAACTTCCTGTCTTGCAACACAACACACAAAACAACATCCTTTCAAACCGACACAATTCCTCCAGTGAACTCCAGACATGCACTCGTTCCTCTTTCAAAACAACTTATTAGAACATGGAAAAACTTATTAGAACATGGAATAGAACAAAACACGTTAGACTTATTTCAACGTCGATAAAAAGCGTTTATTGAAGAACAAAAAAAATAAATTTTTGCTCTTTCAGTTTTTAGAACATCTAGCGTCACGTGATGTGAGTCAAACGAAAACTTTGGTGTCAAAAGCAATAATTGTATGCGAATCTTTCGTGCACCCGTGTGTGTGTGTGTTAGTGTGTGCGCGTGACGTCGGTGTGATGCGTGTTTGAAAGATCACAACTGATGAACTTGCTGTGACGCGCCAACACAAAGGAAGTCTTATGAAAGCATGTTTCAATGTTTCTGTCCGTCAGAAATGTGGGCCGACATGACATTACAAAATTGAATAATATTTATTTTTTTGCATTATTATAAGAAATTTGTTGATTAAAAATTAAAATAGGAAATAAATTGTAAATAGTAAAAGTCGAATAAATTATCTCAACACTGAACTGTAGCGATTTTGGAAGCTTATGAAAAAAACTCTGTAATTGAGTGAGGCGGGAGAGTTCTTTTGAACTTTCATTTTAACTATTAAATGAAACGGAAATGTTGTGAAAAGTTATTTTTAGGATATTGAAGATCTGTGAATTTGTGTGGTCGAAGTACGATCATATTTGTGCATAAAATCATATTGATGCACAATATATTGATGCATACGATCATATTGATACATACGATCATAATGATACATACGATCATATTGATACATACGATCATAATGATACATACGATCATATTGATACATACGATCATATTGATACATACGATCATATTGATACATACGATCATAATGATGCATACGACCAGTGTCGAGGCCGGAAGACCATGCCCCGTCCCCGTGGATTTCAAAATTTATTTTGATTGAGATACTAAAACAATTATAATAATATCAATAAAAAAATGCCGTTTCAAACTAGGAATGAGTGAGAAAAAGTTAAAGTTGACCAAATTTAGAAGAAAAATTGACTACTTTGTAGGTGAATTAAAAAATATTAAGCGTCCGGCTTTTGTTTTGCAGTGGGGTTTGTGGATCTAAGATCAAATATTTGCTTTTTCCGCTGTTTTTGGCCTCCCCGCCGCCAAAGCAGTCCACATCCGCCACTGCATATGATCATATTGATGAATATGATCATATTAATGCATGCAACCATATTAATGCATATGAGCTAAATAATAATTGATTACAGTACATAATAATTATACATTTGAACATCTGCCTGAAGACAATATTCGTTTCGGTGAAACATCGGTGCATGACAGATTGTAAAAAACAATGTAAACTTCCAAACTTAAACACACACAAATAATCTAACATATAAACACGTACATACATAAGCACAGACACACATACATAAGCACAGACACACATACATAAGCACAGACACACATACATAAGCACAGACACACAGACATTCATACGCATATGCATGCAGACGTGTTGAAAGTCGAGTTGACGACCCAATGATTGAAAGTCGTATCTGTTTTAGGTAGAAGAAGAAAACTGTACTTTTGCCGACCATTTTCAACACCATTCCCTCATCCATCACTGTCTATAACATCACAATCATCACCATCACTTTCATCAGCATCACAATCATCACCATCACTTTCATCAGCATCATTCATGTTTTGAATCACGTGATCACTGGATTGTTTTGAAATTTTTTCCATCTAACGACATGCATATTCACATATTTTCGTTTGTTTGGGATGTCAAGAGAGAAAGAGAAAAAGAAAAATAGATGAACATGGAATTGACAAGATATTTCTGTTCCAGTTCTTCTACTCCCGCAGCTTTCGACGCCATCTTGTTCTTCTTGCTTTCTTTAACACTATAATCATCACCACTAAACCGAGCAACATCACATACACACATGCACACACATGTACACACGCATACACACTGCACACACACATATCACTCACACGGTCACATCTCTGCACAGTATCATGTGAAAATAACAGATTTTAACAAAGCAAGTCTTAAGGCCGACAGAGAAAAGATTCTTTTACTAATTGAGAATATTTCCATATCTTTCTTGTCTTTTTCTTTTCCTCCATCGATCTGTCCATCCATCAATCCATCAATCAATCCATATGTTCTTCCACAAGATACTTTTAACATGCAAAACCTGTCATAACAAATTCTCTTCATCTTCTTCGTAGAGTTTAATTCCATATTCAGTTTCTTATTTTTTATTTTATTTTATAGTTAAAAGTTGAAATAAATTTATATCGTGCATAAAAATATAAAAAAAACATGATAATATTGAATTATTATTATTTTAAAACTTGTTGTTATTATAAGTTCAAAACTGCATCGTGCATAAATATTTTTAAACCAGATATTTTCTTAAATTCTACCAATTTTTAATTATGAAAAACAGAAAATATTTGATTATTTAATCTCCAATTCTCAAATAAAATGGAAAATAATAAAAATGACAATTTAAAAATTCATCAAAGTAATATTAAAACATTAAAATTTATTTTAAAAACGCAATAAAATAAAATAATACAAAAGTAGATCTCTTGGTTATTATGAAACAAAATAAATAATTCAGCATTATTATTAAAGATGAAATTTAAAGTTAAAAAGTTATTGAAATTAAGAAATATAGAGAAATTCGAACAATTAAAAAGCATCTGCAGGATGTAAAAGAAAGTTTCTGTTTACATTATTTCCTCTCAGAACAGAAAAGAAGAATTTGCAATCTGAAGGGGCAGATGTGACCAAAGTTCCCAGAAAGATCAAAGTTTAAATTGGGCCGACACTTCTTTATAAGATTCACTTGTTACTTCATTTAAACAATTTTCTCGTTTCCTTAAACTTGTTTGTGTTCTTCTATGAAATTAAAATTTCTTGTCGGGCTTTAAAATGAGGTAAATTCAATTCAGTCTCAGAAATAATAATTTGTATGTTCGAAATTTTAATAAACATGAATAATTTTAATTTTAATGAAAGTAAAATTTATTCTTGCATTTATTCAGCTTTTAAAATCGGTTTTAAAATTAATTAAAAACTAAGTTCTAAAATGAAATAATTCAATAAATATATTTAGAAAATAGGTGAAGCAGAAAAGTAGCAAGAGATGTACATATGCATGAATAATTAATATAACGCTGTAGGCCATTCGCGAATGGAACGATGGTAAACAAAGCATTCTAATTCGCAAGAAATTTGTTTACTTGAGGCGAAATTTATCAAAAGGAGATGAATGATAAAATGAAGAAAATTTAAAGTTCTGATCAGTCAGTTGTGACCGATTCGAATTTAACGCCAGCAGATAAGAAAGCTTTTATGTATTTGGCCATCATGGACTATCAAAGAAGATGGATTCTTTTCTATATTACTTATGCACATGTTTTATTTACATTTATTTTTATTCAAAATCACTTTTTAATATTATTTAATTTAATTTTGTTTTTTTTTCTAAATTTTCTTTCCAATTTAATAAAATAATTTAAATTTAATAAATATTATATACAAACATGAATCCTATGTAGCATTTTAAAATGCATCTACATTTTCTGTTTAATAGAATTAATATTTTAAATAACAAAATTAACAAATTAAAAAACACTTTGCATATGTCTGAAAAATATTTTAATTAAATCACTGATAATATGAATATTTAATATTTTAAATGGGCAAATATATTATAACTAGAGTTGAGGAAAAGATATAAGATAAAATGAGATTTCCAAATATTTTTACTAACAAAAAGCAGTTTATTTACTTTTTTTAATTTAAGTAAGTTCCATATTAAATTCACTTTATTAATAAATAAGTTAAATGGTTAATAAATAAGTTTAATTTATTTTTAATTCGTTCTTTTTTTTATAATACATAAGTTTAATTTTATATAAAATAAATAAGTAGATAATTTCCTAATAAATAAGTTTAATCTCTTAATAAATAAATTTAATATTCTAATAAAAAATGTAATATCCTAATAAATAAGTTTAAATTCATACCAAATAAATTTAATTGATTATTATTTCAGTTTCATCACGAAATTTACAAAATTGTTTCTTTTTTGATGTGCACTCGCCAATGTGCAGAGCAGTTCGTTCATGAGATTTTAGCATATCTTCAATTGAGACAGGTGTCATAATATCTGACATGCATTGTACTTTTTTCTTATCAAACTCTGATGAGTTCATCGCTATTCTTATTTATTCCACTTTTTAATCTGCAAGTTCCAAATTGAATTGAATTTTTATATGTATTTCAATATACAATTTTAAATATTTCTCATGCACAGAAGCCTAATTATGGTTTTTAAAAACAATGTAGAAATATAATGTTTGTACACTACTGTGCACATTTAAAGTGTAACAAACGGGAAAATTTGAATTATTTTGAAAGTTTCATTAAAATATTCGCCTCAAGCAACTGCAAAGTCGTGCCTGGGAATGAAACAATTTCCAATAAGCACTTTAGGACTTGCAGTGAGCAAGCAATGCAAATGTATGGTTGACTTGCTTCATGTAAATATAAATCTGATTACTTTAATTAATGTAAATAAAATATTCAAAAATTTGTTTCTTCTTAATGAAAAATAAATTTACAGGCTTAAAATTAAAAGTTTTAATTCAATTATTTTTTATATTTAAATATTGTTTTGTTTCTTTTAATTTTAAAACTTTTTTTAAGTTAATTATTTTTCGTTTTACATATTTTTATTCTTTTAATTTTAATTATTTGTTTTATAAAAATTGTTCTCGAAAACAAATATACATTTATGGCCGCATAAATTGTAATTGCATAAATTGTAATTTCATAAATGTAGTTGCATAAATAGTTGTTGCATAAATAGTTGTTGCACAAATTGTAGTTGGACACAGTTGTACAGATTTTAAAAAATTGACTGTAATAATTAATAATTACATTAATTACATCGATTGATAATATTCACATTGCGAATAATTCTGCAGTGTTCTGTCGAAGCTGTTTATTTTAACGCCAATCTCATGTCAGCCTTCGTTCTCTTCATGATATACAACAGGCTCTCAACTGATCTGAAATTTTGCACACATGCAAACAAACATAGTAGAACAAATAAACAGACTAATGCGAACATACATTCCTACATATTATCACGTCTCGACACTCACAAGCATATACATAATACGTACCAACAACAATCGCACAATAAACATACATATGCGTTCATGTACAACACGTTTGTTGATGCACATTCAGGATTCAATTTGTTGAAATTCTTAATTATTTAATTAATAATTGAATCTTGTGGTGTTTATAAGATTAAATTCATATATTCTTTATCTCTAATTCAAAAGTTTTCGTCAAAATTTCTTCTTCGAGATAAGCTCGAATTTGCTCACGTTGTTTTCAATCCGTCCACATTTCAGTTACCATTCATGGATCACATGCATCATGCATTGCATATATGTGACGACAAATTGGAAAATTGCTTGTTCCAGTTTCCATTCCCTGATTTATTATCTTTCTTTCTACAACTTCCAGGTCTTGTGTTATTTTCTTATTTGTGAGGAATATATCGCATATATCGAATCTGCTAGTGGTAATTTATTTACATCAAAAAACAAATGTTGACGTCGAGCTTTGAAGACGTCAAAGTCCATGACGAACTGCCAGCCTCTTTCTTACGCATTGATGAAAGATATCAAGTCAGAGGTCACATGACCAGTGCTGACAACAGAAAGGAAGGACGTGACGAAGAATAAGAAGGACAACATGGCCGATGAAGACAAAGAAAGTAAAAGTAGAATACGGCGGAGGAATGAAAATGGCGTAAACTTTCGGCAAAACTTGCTCTCTCAATGCATTGGCAAGAAAATGAAGTGAAGGATGGATGGATGAAGAGATGTAAGAAAAGAGCGTGGAACTTTATGAGGGGCCCATAAATCATTTCGTCAATCAACTGACTTGTATTTAATTTCTTTGTCGACCCTTCAATTTGCTGCTCGCCTCACGACAAGGTCGACGTTTACTCGCATACATATGTGCATATTGTGCATATTGTGCATACATGTGCATATATGTGCATGTTCTGCATTCATTCACATGTCGTACATGTTGCTATGTCAGTCACTCTTCAACCAATTCACTTCAACAACTTTTTTGAATGATGTGCATGTTTAAAGTGTCGTTGTGCCAAAATAAAAGCGTTTTTGTTCACAAAAGTATGTTGATTCTGTTATTCTTTCGGTTCTTGCTAGATTGATGAACTGAAATGAGCAAGCAGATATAAAAGCACTTGTGCAATCATAACGACGAGCCTCGAAAAACTAAATGAAGGTTGAAATCTGTGAGAAGTGTTCAGGATTGCATGAAAGTAAGTACGAGCAGGAAATGAGCAGAACGAGGAAAGCATGCATGTCGGTGTCATCTTCCTGATTGCTCAGTCTTATTCCTAGAAGAACAAAAAATAGTCTCACCGTACCTATAAATGTCACAAATAATTATCAAGGGACAGGGTGCGGTCGGGAACCACGAGGGACGTCGAATTAGCTGGAAGTATATTGGAACATGTGCTTCGTGTAACTCTGCTTCCAATCAGCCGCTGCCACCACGACCAGCACCAGCGCCTCAGCGACGTTGTACATCATCTATTCATTCTTCTTCCACGAATCTATTTAACAGACGCGTGTTCCATTAAAAATTGAATTAAGGGGAAAATCGAATTTGTTGGTCGACGAGGCGGTTCCAGTCCACGTGTCTTTGTGTGTTTGCTTGTTTGTTTGCTTGCTTGTGTTTTCATCGGTCCGTTTATGTGCAACTTTGTTGAGCGTTTAACTGGAACTTGAGAACATTTTGATTAAAGTTTATACAAGTTTCATTTTTTGGCTGTCTCAATGTTCCGAGCTTGCGTGTAACTTTATACTCTACTACTCAGAAGAAACATCTTTTGAAATCATATCATCTCAAAAGTTTTCTTAGTTTAAAAATTTTAAGAATTTCTATAAAAAAAAACTGTTTTACTTTTTTGAGTACGAATTTTTTCGAAACTTTCTCTATTTATCATATGAGCTTTTTAATTACCTGTTTATTATTTATATTATTGGCCCCTCCTACTTATTTATTATTCATTTTATTCATCTCCTATCCGCCCTTCTTTAGTTATTCCATCAACTTCTCCACGAGATTGGATAGATGGATGGCTGCCCGGATGACAGAAAGAGAAATCATCAGCGGGTTAGGATTCCCACCCCCACTCTCTCACCGGGTATCATCATCATCTCCCCCCCCTCATCTTCTTATCGGACTTCATGCAGGTCACGACCCCACCACGTGACCTACAAGCTAAAAATCACGTGATAACGTAAAAAGGCGTGGTGCTTCTAAAAGTCGATGCTGAAGCTTAAGACGGATGGATGGACTGTTGAGTGAGTGAGTGAACGAATGAATGAACGAACAAACGAACAAACGAACGAACGAACGAACGAACGAACGAATGAATAAATATATTGCATTCGGTCAAATCGCAATTATATATTTGCGTTTATTTTTGTGGAAATTCTACCATGTCGTTGTTATGGCTACCTTGCTACTTACAAAGCTGGACGGTCGCCTACCAAAACATTAGGTCCCTTCATTAGTTCCCCCGAGTCCACACTCCCCTATACACTCCCCTATACACTCCCCCTATACACACCCACTGCTTCTCTCACTACCCACCCAGAAAGAAATCTCATTTTAATAGAATTCCTGGTCGAGCAATCCATCATTCAATTGATAATTTGAAGCTTGCATTCCGGACAACCGATGTAAACGGACCGAGTTTTCTTATGCTGGCCAAGACTGTGTCTGTGTATTTGTGCTTTTTTGTCTGTATTTGTGTGCTTTTTTGTCTGGTTATGTATGCTTTTTGTCTTTATGTGTGCTTATACGTTTGTGTATATGTGTCTGTGCTTCTGTGTCTGTATGTTTATGTAATACGGAAGTATTTTACCTAGTAAGAAACTGCTTTAATTAAAACTAGTGTGAAAATCTACAAACTTAATTTTACAAATACTCAGTCCAGCGATACACAATAAATGCATAAAATTAAAAAATATTTCTAAAAATCTCGCTTTAATGTTCCTCTTTCAAAAAAACTTTTTTTAGCACAACAAATTTTTCTGTTTTTAAAATGAAAGGCGAACGAGTCTTGCTTGTCAGCGAATATTTCTGTTTTTAATTTGATTTGAAAAGAAATGGAAAAGTTGGTGCATCAAAGATTGAGGAATTAGTCGGCGTAAGCATGATTGACAGATTGCTAAATAATGACTGAACTGGAGATTAGGTAAGTGAAATGCGAAAAGGCAACATTTACAAATAAACAACTTTTGTGCTTACTTGATGTCGTAACGTGTAAACCGAAGTTTTTATGAATTTGTTGTTGTTCTATCATTGTATGCATTACATATATTTCATAAATTACACGCATTACATGCATTACATAAATTGCACAAATTAAATGCATTACATGTAATTTACATGTATTGCTTACAATTCTTACAATGCATAATCTGACGTCATTATCATTTAAATTTTAGGAGATGAGGAAACCGGTCAGTGAATGATTGATGGTGCAAAAAAAGCAAGGTGGATGAATGAAGATTTGGAAGAAAATGTTTCAATCCATCTGCACCACAAGTGTGTGTGTGTATGTACGCGTTCTTCTATATGTTTCTGTGTGTTTATATGTGCGTCTGTGTAAATGTGTGCGAGTTTTTTTTCATCACGTGACAGCCATGTTGGATGTTTATTGGTTAGTGAGCCTACACTGTAGTTTAGACTTGTGTTGGTTTATAACGTTTGACCGGTCCAGTCGATCTGGCTGCGGTCTTCATTATAATATTCTAATCACCAGTCTTAATTACCGTGTTCGCCAGCACCGAATAACAATTAGTTAGCGATAGCAGCAGTTAAATGGTCATCCACCATAGTTGTAAACTTTGTTTTTTTTTAAATATTTATTATTATTCTTATTATTGTAGTTGTAGTTGTTGTTGTTTTGCTTCAATCGTTGTTTTTGTCTGCCCTAGGAGGTCCTGTCAGTTTGACCAAAGATTATGAATAGTTTCTCATAAATTTTCATGACGTCACTGCTGCGTCTTCTTCCTTTTTATTATTAACGTTTACTTCGCTTCTTCCGCCTGTGTTTTCAATTCTTCAACTCAAACTCAACCGAATGAAAGAGGAATATTTCAAAGTTTTTGGTAACAATCGGCGTTTCACGTGCACACAAAACACTTTGCAGAGAGAAACACTCGCACACAGTACCCAGGATGCACGTTCACAATTTCTGTCGTGTGCGTGAATAAATTAAATCACGTGACCACTGACGTCAAGACAATGACCGCTTGTGACGTTGTTAGAAGATTAAACGTGATTAAATGGAACTGGACATTATAGATGCACACCAACTCAGATATGAACATTCAAACACACACACACACAGCCACGCACGTCTAGGCACACCTACACAGAAAAGCAAGCGTGCATATAAATTATACATTCACATCACGTGATGGATGTAGCAACTTCCTGTCCAGGATTAATTTATAACGCCAGATATGTTTCACGGTGCGCCTCAGAAGGCTGTTTTTTCACGGCACCACGTAGATAATTTAACGCACTTTGTGAATATGGAGACATTTCAAAATTATTTATTTAAACCAAAAATTGCAGATGTCATATATTGATGACTAACGGTTTATTTTTGAGCCGCACAAGTATTTAGGAAGAATTGTCATCATCAGCCACATTCGTGTTGTTTATAATTAAAAATAATCATTTTAATTAAGATTTCAACGTTCAATTTCCTTTTATTTCCAGATAAGATGGACCAAACAATGTTTATAGTGGGGAGGATGGGGAGGGGGGCTCCTTATAAAACTGAAAATGAATTCATAATAACTTCACCACGAACAATCACAACCAGCCTCAAAGACATATTATAAACCGTATTAACATTATAACATAGTATAAACCGTATCAACATTATAACATAATATAAACAGTATTAACAATATAACATAATATAAACCGTATCAACATTATAACATATTATAAGCCAGTTCAATATTTGAACAAGTTTTGATTTAGAATCTCTTCCTCCTCAAAAAATAAAAATTTAATAAACCACCGAGATATTTATATAATATTCTAAGTTATTATCTTTATTAAGTTATTAGTTTTATTTGTATATTATGAATAAATAGAAGCATCTAAATGTAATTTTTTTAAATCAACTGAAAACTTGACTAATCAAATTAGATAGCAGCAAGCTAGTTATAAAACAAAGATAGCTTTCTTATTCAACTTGCGTACCGTTCCGTTATAAAAGATTTCAAAGATCGAATATTTGCAAGTGTGGTGTTGTTATATTTGTACCTAACCAGTGAATGTGCATATATTGAAGTATATTTCCAGGTTGTTATATTTGTACCTAACCAGTGTATTTGTATTTATTGAAGTACGTTTCCAGGGTGTTATATTTGTACCCAAACTGTGAATTTGTATATATTGAAGTATATTTCCAGGTTGGTGTTGTTATATTCGTACATAACCAGGGCATTTGTATGTATTGAAGTATACGCACCCCCTCCTTCTCATGCAACTCAAATGCGGATCGTTGCCGGAAATTGAATGACGTCATCAATCATGGCAGACCTTTCACCTGTTGTGTCGTTCCTCTGATAATGGACGAAAGGTTGCAGAAAACAAAAAAAAATATGTTAAATATTTATATTATTTAAAAAAATCAGTTACCGCCTCTTAAAAAAGAAAACAGAATAATTTTGTACTTCATATTTTAATATATTTCTTTATAATTTAATATATTTTTTATATTTGAATATAATTATTTATATTTGAATATAATTCTTTATATTTGAATATAATTATTTATATTTGAATATAAATCTTCATATTTGAATATAAATATTGATATTTGTTAAATTACAAATTAATCTTCCAAATATTTGAGAGTAACACCTAGTGGTGACCTCCATGAAAGAATTGAAGAATTCAATTTGTTTTATTTATTAAATAAGCAGTGCGTGTGGTATTTGAGTTGGTTGGAGGAGGGAAATTAATTTTTAAATATTTCAACGAAACTTGTGACATTTCAGCGTTAGAACATTCAGGTTATGAGTGATGATGTTCAGGCTTCGGATAGTTGATAAGTTGATATTGTTAGTTTTGTCTTAGAAAGGTACGTGAATGCACTAGTGTACACATCAGTTAAAGACAAGAGAGATTAAAATTGACATGGTCAGGCATATGTAGGCAAGATGAATGGCCAGGAAGTTAAGGAGAAAATAAATAAGAAAAAAAAGAGCGAAACGTTGGAAGATGATGAAGGTGATGAAGGCGATGATGATGATGAAGAAGAAAAAGAAGAAGAAGAAGAAGAAGAAGAAGAAGAAGAAGATGATGATGATGATGATGATGATGATGATGATGATGATGATGATGATGATGATGATGATGATGATGATGATGATGATGATGATGATGATGATGATGATGATGATGATGATGATGATAATGATGGTGGTGATGGTGGTGGTGGTGGTGGTGACAACGACGACGATGATGATGATGATGATGATGATGATGATGGTGACGATGATGATGATAAGGATGATTTTGATGGTGGTGATGATGGCGACGACGACGACGACGACGATGATGATGATGATGATGATGGTGATGATGATGGTGATGATGATAATGATGATGGTGGTGATTGTGGTGGTGATGGTGATGATGATGATGATGATGAAGTTGATAAAGATGATGAAGATTATATAGATGATAAAGTTGGTGAAAATGATGAAGATGGTTAAGTTGATTTGTTACATAATGTGATTAATCCACAAAATTTCAAATATTGATAGAAATTATTTATTATGATTTTAAACAATTAATGTTATAATGATGAAAAATCAGAAAAATCTTCCCAGAAATATGTTACACGCTTTACTTATACTCCCTCAATAAACTTACTCATGATATCAATCTGACTAATTAGGAAAAAATCTCATTTAATGCTTACCTGAACAGGTAATTTGTACGCGTGTGGTCCTTGCGAAGGACATTTTTGTGGTTCCGTCACGTCGAGTAACGAAGTTTTCAGATTTAGCTCGTAGAAAACGCAGCCATGCCTAGAAGGGTCCGAGTCATTTGTAACTGTCAGAAGAAGCGAATAGGAACGCCATGTTGAAAAATGTCTCGGCCATTTTGAATGATGCTGCAACCATCTTGAAAAATGGCGTCGCTAAATGCCGCTGACGTCTGTCGCATTGCCGGAAACCTTATTAATTATTAGCAATGACGAATGAGCGGCGTTTAATTGACTGCCTCGGCGTGGGTGACGAGTTAAAAATGGTGAATTGATGATGATTGAAATCTGGGCCACAAAATGAACAGACATGCTTGTGATAAGTAAGTACTTATCAATAAGTAAGTACATATTAATAATTAGGTAAAGTCTTATAGTGGGTCACTCAAACTATAACTTTTTTGAAATTATAATTTTATGATCTCGCCTAGAAGTTAATTTTTACATATGTTTATCAAACATGTTATTGTCATATCTTTTGAAAGATAGTGAAAATTAGTTATATCAAATTTCACTTAACTCGCGAGGTGGCAGACGTGCACGATTTAACTAAACTATAGATATTTTTATATCTATCTGTATGATAATTGTCTATTATTAGACCCCAGCAAAGTTTTAATAACTACTAAAATTCCTGAAATTGCAATTTTATATTTTAAATAAAAAATATCTTATAAAAAGTTTGTTTTTATGGGTTGATTTTTAATATAACATTTTTAAAACCCCTGAATTTCGTGTCTTCGATTATGTCAACTGAATCACTGCAATCGTCGAATAATTTGAAATTTCGATCAACCAGCTTGGACAGTTTATGAGCTTCAATATATTTGTATTGAAAAAAAAACAATCTAATGTTACCTATGTCATTACTTATCCGTTTCTGTTCGCAATTTTCATATCATTCGCTAGTTAGCGTCAGTAAGTTAGACGAGTGTAAACAATGTATTTATTGGTTGTGCCTGTAACACGTGTGTCATGACAGCACGGTTCAAAGGCTAATGAGTCTGGTGTAATATAAGGCTGATGGTAATATATGGTGTTGATGGCGCTCTCTCTAGCGATAGAAAATTTCAATAACCTGCTTTCTGTGCTTATTGTTCTGATACAAATTGGTAAAACATTTTCACTAATGTTATATTAAGCGTTTTCTATAAACTTGACTTCAGTAAAATAGCACAAGGTACGTACGGGGGTGTAGTTAACCAAATAAAATGACATGGACGAAGATATTTAAATATTAAAGAACAAATCGTAACTGCACTGACTGGCAACAATGCAATGTGAAAAATAAAATTCTTTTCCAAAATTTCGACTAAAGTGAATCAGCCATGAATCTTATCAGTAAACAAATAAAAGAAAAAGCGAGTTTTTCAACATAAACTTTGATTTCAAATACACTCGATTTAGAAATACGAAAGATGTTCAAATTAAGTTTTTTTTGCTTCAATTGAATCATGTATTGTCATCCAATATAAAGCAATGCTGAAAGTTTCAGCTTCCTAGCTAGTCAAAAAGCTGGTTAAATTTTACTTGCAAGATTTGCGTACAGAGAAAGCCACCCATACACACACAGAGATTGTAACTTGAATAAATGTTTGTAATAAAAATAATATTAAAAACGAAACAAAATATAGTTTTTTTAAGCAAACTCATATTAAAAATACACTAACATTTATTTATCTTGAAATACATGATTATAGTTTAGTTCATTTTATACGGACTCATTCGTTCTTGTGAAAAAAATTAAAAAATGCTATAATTGAAGATGCAACAATTCTTATGGCTGTGCAAAGCATTTTGTAAATTAAGATTATGATTGCGAACATTTTACAATTCTATTTTCCTGGTGGTTGGTGCACATTTCTTTATATGAATAAGTTTAAAATATAATTTTTAAATAACAGCTCTTGGTAAACTTAATAAATTTACTATTTTTACTTAGGTGAGATAAATTACTGATGTTTGTCAAAACTTAGCTTATCTTTAATTGATTAAAACTGAAATTAATTTTTGAAGCTTTCCATTATTCAATCTTGATGAAATCTTGTGTATATTTTTGTCGTCAGTGACTATGAATTTTTTTAATTTCCAAATTTATTGAACCAAATTTGAATAAGATATAAAATATAAATAATAATTTTTTTAAATTACAAGTTCTCTTCAGAGAATTATACACCGTTTATAGTTTATTAAAAAAAAGAAATATTTAATTTTGTAAATCCCAGTTACATAATAATGTCTTTGTTTCATATTGATCTGAAAGTTTCTTTTATTTTCCATTCTCACATACTTTAAATATTTTTTAAAATAACTAAAAATACTTCTGCACCAAAAAGGCAAAAATAATTCTCTGGCTAAAAGCTAAGAGTAAAACTATATGACTATAAAACGTGAGTCGCATTGTTTTATAATCTAGAAAGCTATCCAAGTTTTTATAGTTATAGAATTTTATTGTTAGCTAGCTTGTAGTATGCATGTTACCACATTTTGTATGACAAGAGAACTTTTTTTAATTTTTCAAGAATTATTTTTATACCTTTATGTTTTCTACAATTTAAAATATAATTTCTAGAATTTAATTTAAAACCAATAAAACATTTTAAAGCATAGCCGTATGTGTTTCATTTATTCGTTTAAGTAATTAGGTTATTCACTTTTTATGTTTTTTAAATATTAAAGCAGCAATAAAGTTTTCAGCTCTAATAACAGCAATAGTTAATTTGAAAATTTTGAAAATATTTTAAAACATAAAATCTATTTCATATATTTTTTTATAAATTTGTAGTAGTAATAAAAATAATTTTTCGTTTCAATCAATAATAATTTTTAAATTTCAAACGTTGCAAAATTTGTGCACGTTTTGTGTGCATGTCTGCATGCGTTGGATTTATATGTATTAGCGTGAAAACTATTTTAAGCACAATTTAAATTTAATTAAAACATAGATTATTGTGTTTTAGTTTTTGTAAATTAATATTTTTATTATTGCATACCTTAATATTTTTTGAAAATGAAGCTTTAAAAATCTAGCATTAAAGATTATATTTTTATCAAATGTTTTTGTGTATTTTTACAAAATTATTAAAATTTAGTACAATTTAATTTGTTCTTTTTAATATTTTATTGCTTTTTAATTGTTGTTTCTTTGCCAACTTTGTCCACATATTTTATTCTGCATTAAAACCTTCATATTGCAACTTTAGAATTGATTTTATTTGTTGAAGTTTTAACTAATACTAAATAAAAATTATTTTGTGTATGCAAAATTATTTTAGTTAAAAAATAAGTTTTTATTTTATATTTTTTTTATATATTGCAATTAATTTCGTGCATTATAATTTATAGATATATATATACTATTTATAAATGAATATAATAAAACTATTTATTGGTAGTTCCAAAATGTATTTGTTAATATTAAATTGTTTTATTGACTTCAAATGTATTCTACTGAAATCCTGAAGGAATGCATATTGATGGAGAATACAGATTCAACATACGCAATGAAAAATGGTTCTGTTGATACATCACTCAGATTGCTCACCATCTGTCTCTGCAAAAAGTGCTCACTTTATTAAATGCATAAAATCATTGATATATTGCGTACCTATGCAGCCTTTAACATAAAACGGTGATATCACTGTTAAAGTGAATCGCTTTTGGGCAATTTTGGATACTTTTATTTATATTATTTTTTTAATATATTGTTAATAATTTTTTTTGTTATTTATAAGCTCATGATTTTTTTAAACTTTTTATAAATCCTATTTAAAGACTTAATTCGTTAATCAGGCTAATGAAAATGAACTTGTTAAATCCTACTTGATCTCGTGTTAACACAGATTGTCGATTTTAATTTGCCTGCTTTCATTACTTGTAACCTCATCTTTACACATACAAATCAAATGACACTCCATAAATAAAGCAGAAGCTTTCACGGCGACCTCTGTCAATTTGCTTCTTAAGATGGTGCCAGATGTCCAGCCATTGCACTTGTGACCAGGGATTGGTGTATTTCTCACTTTAAATTTGTTTTTGCTCAATCAGAAAAATGTAATGTTTATTGTTTTGTTTTTTGCAATACTTCAATGTCAGTTTTAATTTTTTTTTTAAATATATAATGTAAGAATTGAAACATTTATGTCGTCATTTGAATGCTCTCAAATGTTCGAAAACTCTGAAATCGTCAGAAATTATTTAACACAACGTCATTCGTATGGTTATGTGTATGTATGTAGACGTTGGAATATTTCGTTACTAGTCGTTACGCAACAGTTAGGTAGCGCTGCAATAATGCAAAGTTAAAAGTTAAAACTAACTGGCGCACACGGAAATCAAAGCTGAGCAATATAGCTGCATTACAAAATGTCATTTGCATCTTTTGCCCGTACACGCTTCGAGTAGCAGCTGGCACTTTAACCAAAGCAGCATGGAACTCTTTTTGTTAAATTAATTATTGATAATAATTAAATTAATGTTATCCGCATTTTGTTATAGCAAGTTTTATATTGTATTCAATAATCGGATTATGAAATATCGTGCAAATTACATTTTTTTATTAAAAATTTAATAAATTTATAACAAAATTGGTGTCTATTTTGTTTTTATAATTTTTTTATTATAAAAAAATATTTAACCTATCCTAGAAAGACGGCTGACTAAAAGTTGACAACTTGTGACACGGATACGAGCATTTTGATTGCACAACTTTGTCTTCTTGTTCAATTTCATTGTTCGTGTCGTTAGCTTTTAGTGGTGAAATGAAGATAAATGTTAAATACTCAAAATAAACACACATTAGTGGAAAACTAGAAAATTTTGCCAATAATAAATTTGAATTAAGAATAATTTATTAATTATTTTTTAAAACAAAAAAAACATTGTTGAATATTAAACAAAGTTTGTGTATTTGCAAAGATAACAAGAAGAACCTAAAAACGAGTTTTTTGAAGAAAAGTTCTTCTTGTTACTCGTTGGTTGGCTTTTTATGGCCAACAAATACCAATGTTGTGAATTCGCGTTGAACGTTTTTACTTTTTAGACGTCATGCAGAGTTGATAGAATTGATGGAACAATAAACAGAATAACAATAAACACAGGATCCAGCAGACTAATAATATTTTTCATGCTTTTGAATGTTTTATTATACTATGCGCTATATATCGCTAATCGCTAACTTAAAACAGACAATAAAAAACTTAAAGTTGAAAATTTAAAAAAATCTTTTTAAGAAAGATTTATAAAAAGTTTTTTTTTAAATAAAATTAAAAAACACTTATGTATAATCTTCCTTGGAATGATTCTTTTTAATTTCAGCTCTTTTTACAGTTTGCTTGTTAAATACCTTATATTAATTTCACCGCTGGTCTAGCTTACTAATCAAAGTAAAACTTATCATATAAACTCGCTCTCCTATGAATTCTATAAAATTTTGAAATTTTTTGAAAAATCAATTTTAATGTTAAAATTGTGTATCTATGTGTTTAAAAAAAACAAACATAACCATATAAATATTTTAATTTACACATTTAAAGAAATTGTCGTCTAAAAAAAGATTTACGTAAATTGAAAGCCGCTGCAACCTGAAGGCAAGCAGGCAAGAAAGATCGGCGGTGAAGTTAATATAAGCGATTTGAAAACAAATGAAAAAGATAAATGCATTAATTGATGAAAAATAAAATAAAATCACGTTGATGTGTAAGTATGGGTGTATGTTTTTAAATGCTTTTATTTAACTTCACTCGTCTCTCTGTTTGTTTGTTTGTTTGTCTGTGGCGATCAATTTTTAGAAACAAAAATTCACTCACTTTTCGACCACCTAGAGCTCTAAAAACTTTCGGGAAAGCTTAATTCTGGATGACAATACATGAATTGAATGTTTTTTATAAAGATTTTTGTACAAGATTGAGCGTAACGGTTGTTTTAGATTCAAAAATTTTAGTTCGTTGACTCAGATAAAGAGGCAAATAAAAGCTTTTTTTTAATTTATTTTTTATCTTTACTTGCCGGGGCAATTGCAGTGACCCATTAGATTTGTTGGTGCTGGAATCGTAAACAAAAAAACTCCTGGACGGAACTTTTTTCGCCCAGCAATTTCAATTATTTTCGTTCAACAATTAATTTTTATTTTTTATTTTTATTCAGTTTGCATTATTTAAATTTTATTATTATTTTATTATCGTTCAGAAAATAATTTTCGTTATTATTAATATTATTCAGTTTGTGCCATTTAAATATAGTTTTTATTCTATTTACGTTTTTCAAATAATTATAGTTCTTTTTTCGTTATTATTAACAAATACAATAAAATTTTCGTTTTTATTCAGTTTTCGTTAACAAAAATATCACTGTCGGTCATACACGGCTTACCGTGGATTTTCTCACAATACGACAAAGGTTATACTACAAGTATAAGGTTATGGGCGAGAGCTTTGACTTCCTGGCGATCTTATGTTTGGAGGTCCGGGAGACATAGTAAAATTGGAAGATGAGTATGCTGCACAATTCCGGGCTCGATTAAATAAAATTCATTTCGTAGCCCGAAATAGGATTGAGGCAGCCAGCAACAGAATGAAAACTTGTTATGACCAACAATAAAATATAAACAAATTTAAAGAAAATAACACATTATTTGCGTACCGCGTAGTTTTACAATCCACAACGCAGAATTGGAAAATCAGCTAAACTTAAAACTGGGAAGGACCATACCGGATTATTAAAAATATCAATGATATCATCTACTGGATGCAAAAGAACCCACTTACCTACTAAAATGAAAGTAATTCATGTTGATCGCCTTGCCAAGTACTTTGGAGGCGGCGAAACTGTTCAGGACGAACAAGATTAAGAAGAAGGTAAAGGACCGTTTTCCTATATGCTATCTTTACAGAGTTAACAAGTGAACCAAAAAACTAAGTTTTTCAAAAACACACTTTATATAATCGATTGTGATATACATATATATATATATATATATATATATATATATATATATATATATATATATATATATATATATATATATATATATATATATATATATATATATATATATATATATATATATATATATATATATATATATATATATATATATATATATTGGTACAGCCTGACAAAACTAATGAGGTAAACACTTCCCGTGGATCGGTTTATTTGACTCCTGTCATAGATGTTGGCGATCGTCTCGGTATATCTCCCCGTGGTCTACTAAGTGATGAGGTTAACTACCTTTCCAACTCATCTCTTCAACCAGCTCCCATCGTGCAACTACCCACGCCTATCCTACATGAGCCTCCACCTGAGCCTCCATCTGAGCCTCCACCTGAACCTCCACCTGAACCTCCACCTGAGCCTCCACCTGAACCTCCACCTGAGCCTCCACCTGAGGCTCAGGCTCCAGTGGTGTCATTTCAACATTTGTTTGAGTCTTCAAATATAACTACAAGACGTCGGCGTTAATTGAATCATCTATATGTATCCCATTTGCACAGTCATGCGTTTATTTTCATTTTTCATATAAGTTTACTTTTATTTTAATTCATCACATGGTTTTATTTAAATTTTTCACCTTTTATTATTTTATTTCATACTTTTTTATTTCAATATACTGTCACTAGATACCTATAGTTTAATTTCATTAATCTTCTAATAATTTTAAGTGTTTTAATTTCTATTATTAGTATTATAGACTTCATTCAATTCGTCCTATCTATTTATATTTATTTATTTTATTTTATTAATAATAATTATTATTTAATTTATCTTTATACTTTTTTTCATTTATCAATTTTATAAGCTCTTGTAATTTACTTATATCGTCATACTCTGGTTTTAAATACTTTAATTTAAATATTTATTTAATATAGGCACAACACTATTTCTATGTTGATGTTTACTATATATTCTTTAGCTGTTTACGTAATACGACATTTTAGGTTACGGACTCTGAAGATGACTGTAGTCGAAACTGGCCAGTCAGTCCTAATTATTATTATTTGTATTATATAAATTTTTAAAATGGACTCTAGTTTACGTCGTAAAATTAAATATTTTGAACAGTTTATTAAAAAAGTCATTAATGCAAAGTGGTCGTTTGTTTTTAACGGAGTGTGTTTACGAGAGGGGATTTTGCCAAAGTATATTACTCATATATATATATATAAATATATTTCACATAGCGAGGAATTAAATTTTCTTCTAAACATGCTCTATTAAATACAACTCTCCATTTTAGGTTGACGAATTTTTTGCAAAACACTTCTAGGCTGCGTTTTTTAACTACAAAAAGACTACGACTTTTAATGTTCATCTTTTATTTAAATCGCCAACTGGCCAGTTTCGACATTTTGTCATCATCATGTCGATTATAAACAAACTAAAATGAATAGTGATGTGTAAAAACAAAAGACTCAATTTTAGTAATTTAAAAAATGAGATACAATTTATACAGGATATTGAAATGGTTGAAAAAGAGAAGTAATAAATATATAAAACTACGTACATATTAAATTAATAGGTTAATTTATTTTAAAGGTAAAGGAGAGAGATAAAACTTGATAAACATATAAAAAGACAAAGTTGCACAAAAGTTAAAAAGTAAATTAGAAGTTCAAAATAAAAAGTAGAAAGTATAATGTATAAAATATTTAAACATAATTATTAATGAAGCTTAAAAAGTAAGATATATTTTCCAAGATAAAACAAAAGTTATTGTAGCTAGCATGTGGTGTTATCTACGTCTAACAGTAACATTTAATGCAAGGTGAGAAAATGAAATCATATCGACGGGTACGTGGACATCATCGCAATCATTCAAACTTTCATTGTTTAAGTTCGTACCATATTCTTCGCTATCCACCCCTGTACCCAAGGAGCCGGCAGCACGCATATGGTCGGGAGGGCTGCATTAAACATACGAGTCTACCGAGTCAGACCCGCATACAGATAGGTTAGTGGTGTCTTGAACAAAACTATCGTTGAGTTGAACAAGAGGAGGTTCAAGATGTTGAACATGTGGAAGAACGTTGGGTGGATCGAGAGTCCGGTCATTAGACCGATCAAGAGTTTGATCACTTGTTTGGCAGATCCGATGGTCAACAGGTATTTCTTTCTGCGCATCCAACGACAGACGATCGGGTTGACATGCACATACATGATCAATCGTGTGTTCGATCAGTCTACTAACAGAAATCTGGTTATCGGGCAGAAATGCACATGATGACGGATGAACTATAGGCTCTTCAGTTCTATAGCCAGGCAAAACAAGAAGTTCGTCGTCAACATTTTCGTGCACACCATTTTCAAAATTTCTGTCCTCTTTGTTCTCTCTGCTAGCCATGTCGTTAAGCATGTCATCAACATATATATATATATATATATATATATATATATATATATATATATATATATATATATATATATATATATATATATATATATATATATATATATATATATATTGTTGTAAAATCGTCAAATCGTATTACAGGCCCAGAAGAATGGTTTTCTAGTTTATTGGATGATAATAAATAAAGCTTGGTTAATGCTACTTATAGCATTCATTCACTAACGCGGCTAAGAGGCGTTGCCTAAGTTTGTCCTTTTTACCTGTATCGCTCAGGCCACGTTTCTCCAGCTCGTCTTTCAATTCACTTGCCCAAAGCACATCCAATGATTTCAAAACCATTCTTCTAATCTCACTTCGAGACACCAATGTTGTAAAATCATCAAATCGTATTACAGGTCCAGAAGAATGGTTTTTTAGTTTATTGGACGATATTAAATAAAGCTTGGCTAATGCTACTTATACCTTCTAATATAATCAATGCTAATAAAAATACTTGTCGGGATATCAATAGATAGGAAAACTGAAATCAGTACCATATATATATATCAATATATATATATATATATATATATATATATATATATATATATATATATATATATATATATATATATATATATATATATATATATATATATATATATATATATATATATATATATATATATATATATATATATATATATATTGTTACGATATCACCAAATCCTATACCGGGCTCAATAGAATAGTTTTGCCGTTTATTGGAATAATAAATGAAGGCTTTGCTAAGGCTACTAATACCTTCAAATCTCTAATAATAATAAATAATTAATGTCCCTAATAAATGTTTTGAATCCGTTAAGGTTTATCTATAGAAAGTTGATCATCAAACCAGTGATTTTACATTATTACCCCCTTCTTAATTCTGTTCGTCCCGAACAGCATAGTCGCTTTTGAGAAATGCGATTCGGCCACGAACACCAAAATACCTTGATCTTTACACGTGGCTTTGACCGCAATTCGCAAACAACATGGCCAAGTCTCTTGACCGTTTGATGCAGTTTCTTCCAGTCCTTCTTTGGCTCATCAACAGAGTCTTTCTTTGGCTCATCGTCGTCATATCTGCACGGTTCATCACAGCCTTTTTTGCATGCCTCGTCCTGAACATCTTTGCACGGTTTATCGGAACTGTCTGCTTTTTCTTCTTCCTTCACATCTTTTAGATCTTTCTCAAGAAACTGTTCAAAAAGTTTTTCGGAAACACGTTTCATAAATCCAATAAATCCCTTCATCAAACTATTATTTGATTTTACAATGACTCTTAGTCTATCTGATCTAGAATCCTCTGTGGAGTCATCTGATTTAGAATCCTCGGTACCGTTCTCTGTTCTTGGTTCATCTTTTTCAAAGTTTTTTCTTGCTGCAGTGCTATTGTTGTTTTGGAGAAGTTCATCGCCGTCATGTTTGTTTTTTTCCAAGCTACAAACGAACGTTTTCTTTTCACATTCCATCTCGGCTCTTTCGTCGGTGTCAACTTTCGTATCATCCAGCGGATCTTTCTTCAAATTATCGCCATCGTTTCTCAAATCAGTGTCTTCTTTTTTTGTCAAGTTAACTTTGACGTATTTTTCCATTGAAGTTTCGTCCGTTTCTAAATCTTTGGTTGTTTCATCCGAGTCAGATTCTTGTCTAAAATCTGACCCTGAATATTCGGTGCCGTCGTCTGTTATGAAGGCTTCCGTTTCAGAACCGTCGCTGTATGGTTAAAAGCCATAGTTGTTATTGCCTTTATTATAATCATCATCGTCACTTTCATCCTCATCGTTTTGCATTTCGTTTTCAACATTCTTCTCATCTTCTTTAGTTTTGTTTTCGACGTCCAAACCGACTGTATCACTGTTACCATCTTTGCATGGTTCATCTTGAGCATCTTTGCAAGGTTCCTTATCATGACCGTCTTTGACAGGCTTATCATCATGACCCACCTGACTTGTGCAGTCTGTACGGCCGTCATCCTTCACATGCTCTGAGACACAGCTGGTGGACTCCAGTTCAAATTGGGTTTCGCCACAGCAACCCACATCACCAGCAACCCACTGGTCCAGAACCGTGTCCACCACTGCCTCAGCCAACCCTGCGATCAAACTTTTAACAGTTGTACCGGCTGATGCTACTTTGTTTTCGTGGCCAAGAATCATTCCCTGTCCTGTCTTCCCCTGTGCTGCCATGTTTTCTCTCGCTCGTTGTCTTTCTTCCTCCAGCAATTTGTTTTTTAATTTCCTTCGCTTGACCACAGCTTCCTCGTCAATATCGAATAAATATTCATCGTCGTCAGGTCCATAGCCTTCATTCACTAACGCGGCTAAGAGGCGTTCCATAAGTTTGTCCTTTTTACCTATTGCTCAGGCCACGTTTCTCCAGCTCGTCTTTCATTTCAATCGCCCAAAGCTCATCCAATGATTTCAAAACCATTCTTGTATCCCAATTCTGACACCAATGTTATTTCGGGCTACGAAATGAATTTCATTTAACCGAGCCCGCAATTGTGCAGCATACTCGCTTTCCGATTCTACTCTGTTTCCCGGACTTCCAAAAATAAGATCACAAGGAAGTCGTATCTCCCGTCCAAATAACATTTTACTTGGGGTGGCCTTTGTCGTGTTGTGAACCGATCCTCTGTAAGCCATCAAAAATAACGGAATGTGTTTATCCCAATCAACTTGGTTTTCACCGACCATCTTAGACAAGTGCTGTTGAATAGTTCGATTAAATCGTTCCACCATACCGTCAGACTGAAGATGAAGGGAAGTTGTGCGGGTTTTATTTATGCCTAAAACTCGGCACATTTCTCTAAACAATTGTGAATCAAAGTTCCTGCCCTGATCTGAATGGAGCTCCATTGGTACTCCATAACGACTAACCCAGCCATCAACAACAACGTTGGCAACTGTCACTGCTTCTTGATTAGGTATAGCAAAAACCTCTGGCCATTTTGTAAAATAATCTATGACCACAAGAATGTATTTATTGCCAGATTTTGATACTGGAAATGGACCTGCTAAATCTATAGCAATTCTTTCAAAAGAGGAACCTACATTGTACTGTTGTAAATGGCCTTTTGTTTTAGCGTGTGGTCCTTTACTAGCGGCACAGGTATCACATTTTTGACACCATTCCTCTACATCCATTTTACAGTATACCCAATAAAATTTTTGGCGGATCTTGTCCAACGTTTTATTTATCCTTAGATGTCCCCCTGATACTCCGGAGTGCATTTGTTGGAGCACTTCTGGCAGTTTTACTTTTGGAATAATTAATTGCAAAACATTGGTGGAACCATCAGTGCTTTCTCAAATTCTTTTTAGAGATCCGTTCACAACCCTTAGAGAGTCCCATTGTGCCCAATACGATTTAGTAGCAGGACTCAATTCAGAAATCTCTTGCCAGTTAGGTTTCTTCCCTTCTTCCATCCATCTCAAAATCGGCCCTATATCATCATCTTTTAATTGTTCGTCTCGAATCACTTCATCTGACCAAGTGTTGTTAATTTGAAACCGTACCTGAAAACACTGATTATTTATTTCCTTCCCCTCCATGCGAATGCAATACTTACATTCATCATTGCAAAGTCGTTGTGACAGTGCGTCAGCATTTTTGTGCTGTTCACCCTTTCGATGCTGAATTTCAAACTCGTATGATTGTAAACGTTCGATCCACCTAGCCACTTGTTCTTCTGGATTTTTAAAATGTAAAAGCCATTCCAATGCAGCGTGATCCGTTCTCAACAAAAACTTTTGACCATATAAATACTTGTGAAAGTGCTTAATAGAATCAACGATTGCTAATAACTCACGTCTGTTGAAGCAATAATTGCGCTCCGGTTTCAACAAAGTTCTGCTATAATAAGCTATAACCTTTTCGTTGCCGTCAACAATTTGACTAAGCACTGCCCCTATTCCTTCATTACTTGCATCTGTGTCTAATACAAATTTTTTTCCAGGGATTGGATACGACAGAACTGGCGTCAAACTCAAAGCTGTTTTTAACTGTTCGAACGCCTGTTGATTTGCCTCTGACCAATCAAACGGTGCATTCTTTTCTGTAAGCTTATATAATTCCTTTGCAATGCTGGAAATGTTGGCTACAAATCGTCGATAATATGTGCACAAACCAAGAAAGCTTCTTAATTCTTGAGAATTTTTCGGAACAGGCTAATGGTTAACCGCTTCAATTTTCTCAGGATCGGTTCCTACCCCTTTGGCAGAAACTATATGACCAAGATATTTCACATTGTTTTTGAAAAGTGCACACTTTGCCGGATTTAGCTTCATACCAGCATCCCGGATCCTTTGGAAAACTTCTTCAAGATTGTGTAGATGCTCTTTAAACGTCTTTTCCAACAACAATAATGTCCAAATACACAAGACACGTCCAATTTAATCCTTGTAACACATACTCCATAAGTCGCTCGAAAGTTGCGGGTGCGTTGCACAAGCCAAATGGCATCACTGTAAATTGCCATAATCCTTCACTTATTGAAAAGGCAGTTTTTTCGCGATCCTGGGGATGTATTCTCACCTGCCAATATCCGCTCTTAAGATCTAAAAGAGAAAACATTCGAGATCCCGCAAGTGTATCGATGGTGTCATCGATTCTGGGCAAAGGGTAACTATCTTTTTGTGTGACCTCGTTTAACATTCTGTAGTCGACACAAAAACGTAGCGAATTATTTTTCTTCTTAACAGGTACTACCGGTGAACTCCATGGACTATTGGATGGTTCAATAAATCCTTGTTTTTCATCTTTTCCAGCATCTTTCTAGCTTCCTCTCGCTTTGCCAGTGAAAGCCTTCGTGGCAGTTGACGAATGGGCTCTGTATTACCAGTTCAAATTCGGTGTTCAACGATCTTTGTTTTTCTATTGTCTTCTTCGTCAATAGCTATTATATCACAATACTCTTCAATCAACTTTTCCGCTTTGTCATAGTCCATTGCTTTTAGTGAAGTTTTAGCGGCTTCAAGCAGTACCTGAATTTGCGAGTACTTCATTCTTTTTTTATTATCATTTCTACCAATCACGGTGTTACATGCCAATATGTGGTCGACTGGGCTGCATACCGCAATTTCGTCACCTTTTGTTAGTCGCTTGTCGCATTCTGTCACTTTCATAACTCTGACTGGCACGAAGCTTCCTGACTTCGTTGGTACCAGTGTTTTTTCGATCATTAATCCATGTTTTTCAACTCCGTTCAGGGGCTCGATGAACCCAACAACTCTTGAGTTCTTATCGCTTTCTATTCTTGCCCAAACCAAAGATTCCGACTGAGCAGGTACAACGATGCCCTTTGTTACCAATACTCGTTTCACCGAAATCATTTCGCCTTTATAATAAACAGGTATTTCCAAATCCCCCTGTCTAAATGTTCTCATTTTCAAGTCCAATGCAAAACCATGTGCTTTCATAAAGTCAAGCCCAAGTAGACACTCTTCTATGTCGGCAACTAAAAACTGATGCTGAAAGGTTCTATTTCCCAGCCTAATTTCAGTTTGAATTTTACCAACTACTGGGACAAGCTCCCCAGTTGCAGTCTTAAAACGAATGTCATTTCCACTTTGCAAAACTTCTCCTTTTGCCAAACAAGGCCTTATAATTGAACAAGAAGCTCTAGTATCAATGATAAATTTACAGTTTTTTATTCCCAGTCTGCCCTCCACAAATATACTTGCCCCTTCCTTCAAAATAGAAATTGGTACCACTTTATAAGGTAAAATATCGTTTATTGTAACAAAGTCTGGATTTTGTTTGTTGGAACGGGCAACTATGGGTCTTGCTTGTCTGACATCATCGTGCTTTTTGGAGTCCCCTTGTTTTCGTTGCCCGTGTCCAAACATCTGGAATCTACAGTCCCTCTGTAGATGTCCCAACCCATCGCAATTCCAGCAACGCGGTGAGTTGTTATTCTTTTTCCAGCTAGGCCTTTCATCCATAATTTTTCGGACTCGATCATCCAGGTCATTTTCTTCGATTCCCACCTTTCTTACTCGATAAGACCTATCAGATAATTCTTCAGAGGCTTCGTAATTCAAGGCAAATGCCAAAGCCTCACTGGGACCAGCTACTCGGGCGACCCTAAGAGCTTTTTGGGTTTCGGAGTTCTTCAAGGCCGCTAGGAATCCATCCGCAATAATTGTATTGAGGACATTTCGAGAGCACAAGGGATATCCCAGATTGGCGAGTCGTTCTATATCCGCTTCCAGCTGTTGCAAGCTTTCTTCGGGTTTCTGGCGTCGACTCTTGAGTTGAGCTCGAAAAATTTCTGGCGCGCGTTGATTACCGAATCTGCTCTCGAGAACCTTCACGATTGCATCGTAATCATCTCTATCTGCAATAAGCTCGAGAAGCTGTAAAGCTTCTCCCCTCAAAGAAAATACCAGATTTTCCGCCTTCTGCTGGCTGGTTAACCAATTATTTTTCCTGGCAGCAATTTCAAATTGAGTTTTGTAGACGGACCATGACACAGTGCCATCAAAAACCGGGGTCTTGGCATGTTCAACGGAATTCTTTCTTTCTTGGACTTGGCAACCATTCTGTACTTGTTTGACCATATTGTTCAATCTTGTTCCGATTTCTCCGACGTTCTCTTTCACCAGCTTCTCTAGGTTACTGACTCTGTTTTTCAACTTCTGATAAACGAAGCCGATCGTCAATAATTAGCTCTTCAATTCTTCGTTGCGCTGCTCTGTTCTCCTCCTGTGCTGCTCTGTTTACTTCCTGTGCAGCTATGCTTCCTCTCTTATCAATGTCATCAATTCCATTGGGGTTTTGATTTCAAACTCAAAAGTATCAGGGTCTTTTCCTTCAACTTCGAGAAATTGTTGCAGCCTTTTTTTAGCTCGTTCTTTTTGCCAACCGTAGATAAACCCCTCAGAAGAAGCTGCTCTTTTAAATCTGAGCACTTCAATTTTTCCAAAGTAATTAAACCCATTTCCAAAAGTATCCTGCTTCTGACACCAGTTGTTATAATATTCAGGTTCTTTGAAAATGATCCTTTATTTTTTAGAAGAAATACACACTTAATCAAAAACTTGTATCTTAGTAACTGTAATTACGACTGGTTGATTGAAGTTATGTAAACACTCACTGTATATTTGAAGTCCTAATTAATTCACAAAGTCTTCTGAGGTTTATCAGCTGTGATAGGAAATTATATAAACCGTAGATATAAAACTATATATATATATATATCAAGTAATTTCTATCGAGTATTTCCTCTCAAGTAACCTCGTATTCATTACCAATAATGATACAATGTAAGTTTAGAATCGATTGCAAAATTTGACGACAGACAGACAGATAGACAGATAGACGACAGACAGACAGACAGACAGACAGACAGACAGACAGACGGACGACAGAGAAGTCAAGTTAAATAAAAGTGTGTAAAAATGTGTTTTAACAGTTTAATAATAAGTTTTAAATAGTACCTTTTTAGTAGATTCAAGAGTGTTTATCTAAGACAAGCTTCGATAATAAATGTTATAAGCATATATTCCTCAAGTTAAATAATATTCATAAAATTAAATAAATAAACTATCAAGAATAATGGAATGTGTTTATCCCAATCAACTGAGTTTTCGCCGACCATTTTATAAATGCTGTTGAATAGTTTGGTTGAATCGTTCCACCATTCCATCAGACTGTGGGTGAATGGTGGGTTGTGCGAATTTTGTGTATGTCTAAAACACGGCATATTTCAATAAACAAATATTTCTTAGGTCAAAAGTCTCTATGTAGAAACATAAGAAGTTATTGCGTAACCAAATTCAAGTTTAGTTTAACAAAGTTTAAAGAAGGTTTCAAGCTGAAAAGCATATAAGAGCAGGGAAGCGAGCGGGAAAGGAAGAGGAAGCGGGAGAGGCAGAAGGAGCAGGAGAGCAAGCGGGGATAGAAACGAGAGCAAGCTGGAGCAGGAGAAGCGGAAAAGCGAGAAGGAGCAGGAGAGCAAGCGGAAGAGCAAGCGAGGATGGAAACGGAAGCGAGAGAGAAAAAACGATAGAAAAACTTAAAAAAACCCCTGGCAAAAAATATCTGGTGCGTGTTCTCTGTGCAAACTCATATGCAGATAGTCTTATGTTCAGATTAATTATCCAAATTGCTTTGATTGATATGGCAGACTGTTACAACATTCAGACGTACTTTACTCATAGTGCTTCTTAGCCAGTTCCTGAGACGCCTTAAAGCACTGATGTTACTAGTCAAATTAGTAAAAGTCGTATTAGCTGTTCAACGGCTTTGAAGATATATTATAATCTATGTCCCTGTTATAATCTTTTCCTGTCTTATGAAGGCTCTAGACGGACTATAGATAAAAAATATACAAACGGTCCTCATTTATTATTACTTTCAATAAATTATAAAACCATTCTAAAAATCCATATGCGGTTGTCAATATTACAACATTGTTTTCTGAAATGGGATTTGAAAGAAATGGTTTTAAAAGTGCTGGATGAATTTTCCGTTGCTGAGTTGAGGTAGGAGCTAAAAAATAGGGACAGAACAGTAAGGAAAGTCAGCCCATGCTTGTGGACTGCTTTCAGACGGCATTGGAGGACAATGGGTTTGACCCAGAAGAATACTCGTTTGATACGAATAAAGAATTCCCAAACGTTTTGAAAGATTTGATAGTAGATTAAGAGAAAGAAACAAAAACAGTACAATAAAAAACAAGAAAAGAAGACAAAGCATCACAAAAGAAAACGAAAACAAGTAAATTAAAAACGAATTTTTAAAACCCAATGCTTTTATATGTAATTAAAACACAAATTTTGCAATCAATTTTTTCTTCCGTAATAATTGCAAGCCAGTCCCAAGCCTGGAGAAAGGAGGAGGGAAAAGTTAAAAAGATCAAATTATGATCCACGACAGGAAGTACTCAAGTGCTTCCTACATACAGCCATTAGAGTCTTAAAACACCTGGTGTAAAGGACTATAAACTATTATAAAGAAAAACAAGTAAATTAAAAACGAATTTTTAAAACCAATGCTCTTATATGTAATTAAAACACAAATTTTGCAATCAATTTTTTCTTATATTACTCTTTTATTTTATGTTAAAGTCGAAATATCTTAATTATATCGAAATATCGAAATTAATTAAAATTATCTAAATTAATTGACTTATTGTAAAACTAATAATTGAATATTGCATTGTCTTCTATTTTAAGCATGTATGCAAAATTTGAAAAAATCTATCATCAGGAAGTGACTCAAAAATTGATTGCAAGATTTGAAACAGACAGAGAAACAAACAGACAGACAGAGAAACAGAGACGACGAGTTAATAAAAGCATTGGTAATAATAATAAAAATATCATCAAAAAGCATCGAATTTAAATATCTCAACTATTTTCATGAAAATTTCGTACACGCTTGAGAATCGCGGTCAGTGAGTGTGGTTTGTGTTAACTTGGTAAAATAGTCTGCCAGTCGGTTAGCGTTTTGTGGTCAAGAAAACCCTCAAGAAAACCCTCAAGAAAACCCTCAAGAAACCCCTCGATAAAATCCTCAAGAAAATTAACTAAATTAATTGACTTATTGTAAAACTAATAATTGAATATTGCATTGTCTTCTATCTTGAGCATGTATGCAAAATTTGAAAAAAATCTATCAACAGGAAGTGACTCAAAAATTGATTGCAAGATTTGAAACAGACAGAGAAACAGACAGAGAAACAGAGCCGACGAGTTAATAAAAGCATTGGTAAAAAAACTCTTTCTTGGTGGTCAAGTGTGCCCTAAGGACGGAATAGCAGCAGCCAATGCAGCGATGGGACCAGTAAACAGCAAACTAATGATACTATCAGGGAGATCTCCTGATAGTGGTTTGCCTGAATGCTGTATGGATCCAAGGTTGTTGAGAGTCTGGACGCAGAGATGGCTGTGGCTGTGGTGGACACGGTTTTGGTCCAGCATGTTGTCGGTGAAGGATATGTTGTGGGTTCTTGCGGCGAAAGTCAGTTTGAACCGGAGTCCACCAGCTGTGTCCCAGAACATGTGAAAGATGACAGCTGGACAGACTGCACAAATCAGATGAGTCACGACAGAAAAAAAGAGACTTGATCCAGTTTTATGACAAAAAAACAAACAAACAAACTTTTATTTAGGTTATAATCAGTGTGTGTGTGTGTGACTTTTTCTGTACGCAAATTTTGCAAGTAAAATTTAACCAGCGCTTTGACTAGCTAGGAAGCTGAAACTTTCAGCATAGCTTTTTATTGGACGACAATACATGATTCCATTGAAAAAAAACTTAATGTGAACATTTTTTGTATTTCTAAATCGAATATACTTGAAATAAAAGTTTGTGTTTAAGAGGAGTCCAAATTTCAAAACTTTCTTATATTTGGTTTTCGAGATATGAGTTGTTTTTTTTTAATTTGTTTTCCTGTTCTCCTCAAGAGCAAAACATTTTTTAAAAACTTTTTTTTTAGTGGGTGCTTACGCCATAAAAGTAATATAATTTCCAAATTTCACGTTCCTCGGATGAGGCGTTTTAGCTCGGCGTTGATTTTCAGTCAGTCAGCCAGGACATGTTTATATATATATACTAGCAGTGCCCGTAGCGGCTTCGCTCGCATGAAATTAGAGAATTTGAACCGTGCATCCATAGTGTCGGCTCGGTCCGTCGACAACTTGGCCCAGCCCGTTTTAAAACCAAAATTCCTGGCCCGGTACGGCCCGTCTAATTTGGGCCCGGCCCGTTTTTACAGGCCTAGAAATTCTATATACTTGATGAAAAACTTCGGCCCGTCCCACCTTGACTTCAGGTTTGGCCCGGCCCGTATTAAGACCCTAAAATCACTAAAATGTCTATATGCTTAGTGAAAAACCTCGGCCCGTACCACCTGTATTTAAGGTGTAGCCTGGCCCGTAAAAAGACTCTAAAATAACGGCTTGGCCCGATCGGTGATATTACCACTTACAGTTTTTGAGTAGCAGTAATTTTTAAAATCAAATAACTCTATTTTGCACCTTACATTTGAGGTCCTGGAAACGAAATTTGTCAAAAAATGCTAAAACACGTATTTCATTATTTTTGGAGTAGAAACTAAATACTAATTTTTACTTCTGTAGCAATAACAGTTTTTGAGTAGCAGCTACTTTAAAAACCAAATAACCCAAAAAATGATGAAACACGTATATCTTTTTTTTTGAGTAGATACTAAGTATTAATTTTTACATATGTGGCAATTACAGTTGTTGAGTAGCAGTTACTTTAAAAACCAAATAACCCTATTTTCCACCCCACATTTGAAGTCCTGGAAACCAAATTTTCAAAAAATTGTGAAACCCGTATATCATTATTTTTAGAGTAGAAACTAAATACTAATTTTTACTTTTGTAGCATTAACAGTTTTTGAGTAGAAGCTACTTTAAAAACCAAATAACCCAATTTTCCAACCCACATTTGAGGTCCGGGAAACCAAATTTGTAAAAAATGGTGAAACACGTATATCTTTATTTTTAGAAAAGGAACTAAATAATAATTTTTACATCTGTGGTATTTACTGTTTTTGAGTAGCAGTTACTATAAAAGACAATCAGCCCTATTTTCCACCCCACATTTGAAGTCCTGGAAACCAAATTTTCAAAAACTGCTAAAACACGTATTTCATTATTTTTGGAGTAGAAACTAAATACTAATTTTTACTCCTGTAATTTTGTATCTGATTTATCAATAACTGAAGAGTAATAAATTGTGTATTAGCGTTGTTCCAAAGTTTAGCTGTTTTTTTGTGCCAAAATACAATCATCAAACTCGTGGAACTTTAGCTTATTAGTAGTATTGATACAATGTTGATTCTCTCACAGCTGTCTACATTAAAGTTATTTTTATTTATTACACAAAAATAAAACAAAATTCTACCTACCCTAATTTGGACATCCTTGTTTCACCATTTTTTACAAATTTGGTTTCCCGGACCTCAAATGTGGGTTGGAAAATTGGGTTATTTGGTTTTTAAAGTAGCTTCTACTCAAAAACTGTTAATGCTACAAAAGTAAAAATTAGTATTTAGTTTCTACTCTAAAAATAATGATATACGGGTTTCACAATTTTTTGAAAATTTGGTTTCCAGGACTTCAAATGTGGGGTGGAAAATAGGGTTATTTGGTTTTTAAAGTAACTGCTACTCAACAACTGTAATTGCCACATATGTAAAAATTAATACTTAGTATCTACTCAAAAAAAAAGATATACGTGTTTCATCATTTTTTGGGTTATTTGGTTTTTAAAGTAGCTGCTACTCAAAAACTGTTATTGCTACAGAAGTAAAAATTAGTATTTAGTTTCTACTCCAAAAATAATGAAATACGTGTTTTAGCATTTTTTGACAAATTTCGTTTCCAGGACCTCAAATGTAAGGTGCAAAATAGAGTTATTTGATTTTAAAAATTACTGCTACTCAAAAACTGTAAGTGGTAATATCACCGATCGGGCCAAGCCGTTATTTTAGAGTCTTTTTACGGGCCAGGCTACACCTTAAATACAGGTGGTACGGGCCGAGGTTTTTCACTAAGCATATAGACATTTTAGTGATTTTAGGGTCTTAATACGGGCCGGGCCAAACCTGAAGTCAAGGTGGGACGGGCCGAAGTTTTTCATCAAGTATATAGAATTTCTAGGCCTGTAAAAACGGGCCGGGCCCAAATTAGACGGGCCGTACCGGGCCAGGAATTTTGGTTTTAAAACGGGCTGGGCCAAGTTGTCGACGGACCGAGCCGACACTATGGATGCACGGTTCAAATTCTCTAATTTCATGCGAGCGAAGCCGCTACGGGCACTGCTAGTTTTTAATATAGCATAATGTCAATCAACTTCTAGTCCACAAACTACAAATGAATGTCATTGATTCTAAAGCTCTCTGTCCCGTGTGTCTCCTTCATAACTTACTAAGCTAAGTCATTTTAATTTTAAGAGTGTAAGATTTTTATTTTCACAATGAAATCTACTGACTAGTACTGACACAAAAGCTACGCAAGCAATTCAATAAATACTGTAACAATTAGTGTCTTTGTGTTCAAACATTACAAGCAAAGCATTCAGCCTGTCATTGTACTTCTGCTTCTGTGATTGGTTTTCAAAAATGTTATAGCTGAACTTGCATTTTCTACACTAGCACTTGTAACTGGTAAATCAGAAATGACATGACTTATTTTGCAAAATATTTTTAATTGTGCAAGCAGGGACGTAAATTCATCATTTTCCAAGGGGGGGGGGTGAATTTTCTCGTCATTATATACCTTACTGACAGGGTTACCCAGTGTTGCCCGGGTTATTTTGTTTAGTTTTTTTTCTTTTTTGCTAATGAAACGTCAGATAAATAACAGATTTTTTTTCATTTTTCAAAATTTTTTTTATTAATGAAGTCTCCCTGCATGTCAAATGTTGTTCAGATTGCTCCTGTAGCTTGGATGTGATGAGCGAATGCTCTCACACACTCGCATTATTTTTTTTATATCTATATAAATACGTAGGTACAAGCGAGGAGGGGTGGGGAGATGCATCCCCCATCCAGAATTTCAATTAAAATTTTTTGCTATAATACCTGTTTTTTGGAAAATGACGTAGTTTTTTGGAAGGAAAAAGTGGAAGCCGTTTATTTTTTTTTTAAATACTTACTACTCTCCCTCACCGGTCATCAGCTTTTTTAAAGAAAATGTGATACATTTCTAAAGTGAATTTCCCACCAGGAAATTCTGGATCCGCCAATGGATATAAGGGGGATGAACTATTTGATCTTATTGCAGGGGAAATACAGGATTAGTAAAAAAAGGATGTCCAAATTAGGGTAGGTAGAATTTTGTTTTATTTTTGTGTAATAAATAAAAATAACTTTAATGTAGACAGCTGTGAGAGAATCAACATTGTATCAATACTACTAATAAGCTAAAGTTCCACGAGTTTGATGATTGTATTTTGGCACAAAAAAACAGCTAAACTTTGGAACAACGCTAATACACAATTTATTACTCTTCAGTTATTGATAAATCAGATACAAAATTGTCTACACACGCAAAAAGGATTCCAATGTGCATTGATTCATCACGAGGTTAATTAAAGTTAAAATTAGCAAATTATATAATAAACTCTAGGTACAAAAAATTTACTTTTTGGAGATCAGGGGGGGGCAAATAGTCTACACACGCAAAAATGATTCCAATACGCATTGAATCAATTTAAAATTTAAATTTAAAAAAATATATAGGTAGTAGTAAACTCTAGGTACAAAAATTCAATTTTTGAAAATCAAGAGAAAAAGTCCCCTTGCTCCCCAATTTACGTCCCTGTTCCTAAACTGTTTCTTTAGCTGGTTGAGAATGAAATGTTTTTTTGCACCATCCGCGAGGAGCGACCCTATATTTCAAACTTCAGCTCGATTGGGTGATGGGAGGTTAGTTAAATTTCACTTTCAGTGTTTTTGTTGTTGAAACTTCTCAGGAAGCCCAGGCTCCAAGATTCCTTCCCCTGGATCTGCAACTGGAAGTCCATTTTTTAAGCCTCTGACTTCCAACAGCCATTTGAAATTGTGAAAAGAATCGAGAAGAACAAGCTGTACTAGCACGAACATGAATGTCATTATTATGTCAATGTAATTACAATGTTTGTTTTATTAAAACAAACAGTAAACCATAAAAAACGCAAAACTTTTTTTTATGAATATTTAAACGCCTCAACATTTTATAAACAATCTGTATTTCCGGAGGGTTGGGTCGATGTCATTGGTTTTAATTCGTTTTATTTAATTGACCTCGGCTTTTGATTTCAGAAGTTTTTATCGCTATTTGTTTGCATGTAATTTTTTGATATTTATTATTCTTCTGTTATTTTGAATTGTTTTTGGACTCACCTCGGACATTTGTGATTAAAAGGTAGGTAGTGCAACTCAACTGGAAATGGGGGAAACGAAAATCGAGCGTCTTTTTTGTTTTTCTAAGAAGACCTATTGCACTAATGACATGTTTTGGTTTTTAAATTTCTATATTTATTGGGGCTCTTAACAGTTATTTTTTTTATCACAACTAACTTCGAAAATTAACAATCAATATTTATTTGTAATTTAAAATCTGTGCTGAAATTAAAAGTGCATAGGAAGTCAAATTTAATGAAAAAGTGTAAATTGTCATCGACTTTCAACCAGTTATGCAGGAAAACTGGCATGAAAAGTATGTTGACCCAGAGTTACTAGACTGTATTATGTTCAGTGAATAACACATTTGTTTACAATGCAACTGGCTGAACTAAAAACTAAACCAAAAAGTGGTAGTCTTTCACTTTAGGGGAATGAATTTTTTACTCTGTTTTCAACAGAAAATTGTTATATAAATGTAGTTTTTAGTACATAATAAAAATGTGTTCATGTTTTTAAACAGAAATTAAACTCTTTATTGATATATTGCTATTCGGAGAGGATTCCTCTTGAAGCTAAACATCGATACTTAAGAGTTTTAACTGTTAGTAACGCTTTAGAATTTAAAGACTAGATGAAAAGCTAACAATTGAAAAATTAAATATTTTCTAGGAAAATAAACTTTATAAGTTGGGAATCTACGGGTTCAGTTGAAGCATATTCTTATAATTTTAATTTTTAACTTTCAATTCATGCGTTTTGGTCCGAGATCAAATAGATCTTCAGATGAGGCTGACATTACTGTTGCAATTAATAAAATAAATCAAGGAATACGAAAATTTGTAAGCTGAACTGTGTTACCATATCACCACTTTAGTTGCTATGGTCTGAAGGCTTTTTGGTCATTTTAAAATAGATTGAATGTTGATTGGTTTCAGATGGCTCTAGAAAATAATAGATCTTCAGATGGTGACTACTCTGATGAAGAATTGGATGGTGATCAAGATGTTTCAATGCGATTTTTTGCTGTTGACAAGGTAATGAATTCATTTAAAATGAAAATAATTTCATAGGTATGTCAATACACTTGCACATGATGGTCATTGGTCATGGATCACTAAAAAGCAATGCCATGCATTGCAGGATTTGCCAACATTCTGATGGTGACATATAGATCAAAGGCTGCAAACTGCCACAATGAAATTAATATTAAATCAAACTGAAGCTTAAACATAACAATGATAACCATTATCACTTTTATGGAACAACAAACAACCTAGAAAATGTTCACTCTCACAATTTACTAGATAAGCTGGCCATAATATATTTTTTTAAATTGACTAAGGCTTTTACATTATTATAAATTGCTTGGATTAAAGTAATGATAATAATAATAATTATTATTTGGAAAGTGATTTAACATAGCAAAAAAAGAGTTGCAGCAACCGGCATAAAAATTTTCAGCAATTTTGTTTTGATCTATGATGAGGAATAAAATATCAAGAACAAATTAATAAATTCAACCTTTATTAATAGTGCAGCTGAATTTTTTACAGAGATCTTTGACATAAGCACTAAAAATAGATTTGCCTGTTGATATTTAACTGCTTTCAGTAGTTATATAAAATACCATTTTCACTTATGGAATAAACCAGCAAGAAAGCATCGATTGTAAAAAGTTATTGCCAAATTTATTTGCTTGCCAAATTTTTATGTTTTTTTTTAAGTGTTTTCATATCCATCATAACTTGATTTATATACTCATAAGGAATTATCGCTGATTTAAAGTAAATCCCAATATCCCAAATAATATTATAGCAGAACTTCATCAAAATGATATGATAAAAATGCTAGTTAAAAAAGAGACATTAAATTTGAAGTAGTTTTTAGTGCATTTTTGGAAACTTGCTTCTAACAAGAATGTACAAAAAACAAAGTTTTTAAAAACACACTTCTATATTTTTTACATTATGCCAATCGATTTCTAAATAATAGTTTTACTATTGTTTATAGTAATGCTTTAGTCAACATTTTAATAAATTTTTATCATAGTCATGATTACCTAAAAGTTAATTTAATTGATGCAAGCACCATCTAGTGAATAATTTTAAATGCGTTACAAAATAATTATTTGAAATAATGATTAAATCGCTTAGGAAACTATTGAATATTGTTTTGGCAGGTGGCTAAAGTCTATGCTGAAACTTTCAAAGTTTTAACTTGTCTAAAAGTTGGTTAAAAATCAATTAGAAAAATGTGTCCACAGACAGACGGAGAAGTCAAGTTTAATAAAGGTGTGTAAAAAGGCAGCTTAATAAAACACTTTTACTGGCTGGTGAGGAAAATAAACTTGAAAACTAGACAACATAGAGACTTCGGGTTTTTTGCTTTAGATTTATACATTGCTACACCATTCATCTGATCGTAATGAAATTTTCATACAACATTGAGAGTAAATAGAGGAAGGTTTTTGTGGAAAAAAATTGAGATCAGTCACAAAGTGAGTGGGAGTGTTAACTGAAATGGGAACGAGAGAGCGACCGGGAAAGCGACTGGGAGCAAGAGAGAAAAACGATAGAAAAACATCCAAAAACTGAGCCATAGCAACGCGTAGCCGGGTACAGCTCGTTATAAAAAACATACCCTACCATTATTCTAATTGCAAAAATAACATTTCAAAATGTTCACTGGACATGGTTGTTCAGATTGGTGATATTATTCTAACAGTCCAGTATTAAGGGTAACATACAACTGTTTTATGTGTGGATAACTATTGAGTTATGAGTTGTCAGCTAAATAATCTTTAGCTTCTTCTCTATTTGAAACACAGTCTTTAAAATGAAAATGAAGCTAAATATTTGAAGAGATTGAGTAATTGTTTGAATTTTCATCATTTTTTTTACTTTATTGTCAATATCTGTTTATGTCTCCAATGCTACCCTTATAGTCCAGGAGAATTAAAAATTTTCCTTGTTGTACCTAGACAAAATTTACAGCAAGCTGATTTTTGGATATTTTGTTTGTAATACGTTTATGATTCTTCCTGCAAAAATCGGTTGAAATCGTCGTTTCGGAAATTGGTTTTTTGACGCTTTTTTGAAAGAGATATACCGTAGTGAGCGATAAGTTAGTATTTTCGTAAATTGCCGTCAAGCATCGAATTTCTAAGTTAGGATTTTGTAAAATATCTATTTTTTGGAGTTTTTATTGTTCTTTTTCGAAATGGGTGAACTAAATGAAATGGTATGTTTAATTTGTCGAACTGAATTCCGTTCCGACAACGTCTGTGATACAGTCAAGATGGTTACACTAGGTGTTAAAGGTATTGAAACGTTATGTCAATTCAGCGTTTTACGTGGTGATGAACAGTTAACAGAGTATCTGTTAAAATTTAACAGTTAAATAAACCAAATGTAGCTAATGTTCATGATCATTGCCGGAGAGACTACACTAACAAAAGAAGTTTTGATCAATTGCAACGAAAGAAAGAGCAGCATGCAGAAGGTGTTGGTGTTGATCAAGAGAATTTTAAGTGTAAATTATTACGATCGTCTGTCGACACTTTCAATTGGAAGCAACATTGTTTTTTGTGTGGAAAAATAGTTTTTGGAGAAAGTAGAAAACATTTAAAAGAAGAATCAAGTACTGTGATGACATTGAAATTCAGAGAACCTATAATTGAAACTTGCCACAAAAGAAATGATGCATGGAGTGTAGAAGTTCTTGGTAGGTTAAATTCATGCAATGACTTACAGCTGAAGAAGCTCGTTACCACAGAGTGTGTCTTTCTGTGTTCCTAAAATGTAGATCATCACATGTCGGAGATAATACCGCTGGCCGAAACCATCCAGGTCGACATCCAGATAACGACATGTTAATTACTTTTGAAAAACTGTGTGAGTGGTTATAAGAAGAAAATCAAGGAATTTATACGATAGCTGAAATACAACTTAAAATGCAAGAATTATCGGAAGATGGTGAAGTGTATTCATTAAAACATATAAAACGAAAGCTGGAAGAACGCTACGCTGAGCACATATTTTTTGCCGAAATTTGTGGTCGGAAAAATGTTATTTGCTTTTGTAACATGGCATCTCACATTATAACTAACCAATGGTATGCTGAAAAAAGAGTAGCATAGAAGATGAGAGTGAACGTATCATAGTGGCAGCAGCAAAATTGATAAGAGCTCAAATAAGGGAAATGTCCTCAAATGAAACGTATCCAGGCTTTCTCAAATATTGAAAATGCCAAAAGGTGGATTCCTAGTTTGTTGAAAATCTTAATTGAAAATATTGTTTCTAATGAAATGAAACAAGTTTCCATATGTCATTCTATTGTGCAGGGGCAAGACAAAGATCTCTTATCTCTCCAATTTTGTTTGGCGTTGGAGTTAGTTTAGATCACGCCTTTGGATCTAGATGGCTGCTTGATTTGCTGTCACGGTTGGGATTTTCAATTTCATATGATGAAGTTAAACTTTTTAAACAATCAGTGGTTCAGAATGACTCCCCTGATACTCCTCAGTCTTTTCCTCAATGTTTTACGCAATGGTCTGGTGATAATCTAGACCACAACATTATCACTGTAGATGGAAGTGGTACCTTTCACGGTATGGGCATCATATCAATGTCTACTCCGTGTAATCGATTAGGGTCAGGACACTATGCTGAATCAGCTGTACCTCGATTGTCACGCCTAAAATCCAGTTGTGTTGTGAAAAACCGAGGTATTCCTATATTGGTATACACATTCCCCGACAAGTCATCATTATCATTGATGTCTTTCAAGCCCATTTCCCACTTAAATTTTCCTTCTGTGTTGCCTCCTTCTTTAAACTTGGAACTTGCCTGGAAAATTGGTATCTTGTGCTTAGATGAAGATCAGCAAAGGCCAAATTGGTCCGGCTTTATGGAACATGCTTGTAAACCTGACGGAGATTTCAGATCATCATCAGACATTAGGATGCTTCCGATTATTGATTTGAACCCTAATGACATGTCTTGTATTTTTTCCACGTTAACTTTCATAGAACACCAGGCTCAAAAGCTCAACATTCCAACGGCTTGTGTGACTTTCGACCAGCCGCTGTGGTTAAAGGCTGTTGATATTGTGCATTCATCCAAACTGAACATAGTATGTCGTCTAGGTGGGTTTCATGTCTTGATGAATTATTTGGGCAGCATTGGTCATGTCATGGCTGGCTCAGGTTTGACAGAAGCGCTGCAGTGCTGTTATGGACCCATAGCCATAACTCACATGATGACAGGGAAGGCAGTGGATAGAGCACTACGCGGCCACTTTTTAGTAGAGTCAGCTTTGTTTGCTTTGCTTTTGGAATCAATATTGAAAATGGAGTTTTTGACTACTTCTGATATTGATGATCTGAGCGTCTCCGATCGGGATGCAAATTTAACGTGAGGCTTTATTTACAGTGGTCTAACTGAAATTCTTATTCATTATTTTAAAGAAATTGTACTACTGGACCTACCATACAAACTTTATATAACCAAACAAAAGGGATATAGGCACACAGACAAAGGACACAGGGCGGGAAATAAAGAAATTGTAATTTTTAGGTGTTTTTGTTGTTTTTCTGTTTGTTTTTTTTATTGTATGTTGAAATTGGAAATTATTTATGGATTTATATGTATGCTTTTTAATATGTGTATATTAAATAGTATGTAACAAGCAATTTTCATAATAATCTTAGTTTTTTTTGCACATTTAGTCGAAAACGGCATAATACAGTAGTTTATTTGTATCCGTATATAATGTTGCGAGACAAATTTTAACTTATGTATATTTTGCATTAGGTAGTTTTAATCTATAGATTGAGTTATTTTTATTTAAATGGATTTTAAGAGCTGATATATTGTATATTTTAGGGAAAAACGGCTCCATAAATCAGTTTATTTGTATTTTTTTTTTTTTATTGATAATTATTAATGTTTGTATATCATGCAATAAGTAACAATAAAGCATTCAGCTTAAACTGTAGTTATTTTCATTTAATTGGATTAAAAGAGCTGGCATATTCAATTATTTTACCGATTTTAAGGCCGATTTTGAAAATCGTCTGTAATTTTTTTATACGATGAGTTGGAAGGGTGGATTTTTAACTAATTGTTGCTAACACATATACCTACAAAACAAAATATCTAACTGCTTTGCTTCCAATTATGCCAGCTTTTTTTTAATTCTCCTGGACTATTAGTTGTGTTTTTTCTTCATTGAGCCAATATAATTTAAAACCAGGCTTGCGGAGCCGCTATTTTTTCCGCGGCTCGGCTCCGGCTCCCGAAAATTTGACGGCTCGGCTCCCGGCTCCGGCTCCCTATAAAGGGGGTGTCACACGAGACAAACTTGCGCAAACTTTTCACTGAAACATTTTTAACTGTTTATACTTACACTTTATTAGTTTATCTACTCTACTTATATGACAATTGTTAAATATTAAAACCGACCATTTTGTTTTTAGTCGATTTTAAATGTATACGTTTTGTTTTTTGGCACAGCAAAAATTTAATTTTAAATGCTTGATAAAATTATTTCACGGAGTTAAAATATTTTTACTAGAAAGTTAACAAAATAATATGCAATTTAAAAAATTGTAATTATTTTATAAGAATATAAACACTCATCAAACGAAGCAAATCTTGAAGCGCATCTCGAGTTTGTATTTGGAACATAATTATATTAATTTTTAGTGCAGTTTTAAAAATTTTGAATAAAATAAAAAAAGTCCAAAAATAACAATGTAGCCAAAAACAGAGTTTGGCGGGTAAACAAACTAAAACGAAACGAAAACAATTCATTAAAGATTTCTTGTGGCTGTTGCTGTTGTGACGCTTGTAAAATATTAAAACATTTCAAATTTGAGGGAGATAAACAATCAAATAATTTTAGAATTTCAAAGCTTTTCATCTTTAAAACATTCTGCTCATATAAAAAAATTTTGAGAGCCGGAGCCGCCAGATATTTTCGGCTCTGGGTCCGGCTCCGGCTCCCACAAAAATTCGCGGCTCCGGCTCGGCTCCGCAAGCCTGTTTAAAACTATCGTTAGCTCTTAAACGTATCACCGATGACCGTTGCAATACAGACAGCACAAAGTTTTGGCGATAGCAATTATGTTAAAAAGAACGATTCTTGGACTTCAGCACGTAGGCTTTCCGCACAAAGAACTGTGACTCGTAGGACGATCGCACATAGGACTGGGATTCATAGGATAACTCTAACCCTATGAGCAACAGACCTATGAGCAAAAATCTATGTGGGATGGTCGTATGGGTGAAATTCCTATGTGCAATCGTCCGGATACCAATAAAACGTGTTGGCAATTATATCGACACGATCAGATACTGCGATATTTACAACACTGATGCCACATAAGTTTATTTGGTGGCCCGATCATTTCCAAGCCTATTTATTTATTTCTTTGTTTTTTGGTTCGAAAACTCCTTGTTTAATGTTCGTTCTATTGCAGAAATGGAAAAAAATTATGGAGAACATTATTAAGACAACATGACTTTACTTGTTCCATAATTAAAAAATTATATAATTAAATATATAACTAAATTAATAATATAATATAATGAAAATAAATTTTTGAAGGTTTCCATCAAGCTGAAATTTTCACTGGTGGAAACTTTCCGGACCAAAATTTGACTAATTATATCATTATTGTTTTTCTTTTCAAAATTGTTTTCTGTGTTTTTCTGTGGCTTATTTTACTTTTGCAGAATCATCTACCAACCGTCTTCTAGTGCTTATACATTTATTTAGAAAAGAGCATTTCAATTAAAATTGTTCTTTTTTAAACAGCTGTTTGACTGATTGAATAATTTACTGACGAACACTTTTTATATTTAATTACTTAATTGAATTGTTAATTGTGAGATTATCTAAAATGCATTTATTTTATTTTTTTTTAGGAAGTTGGGTGCATCATTGGAAGGGTTAGTTATATGAATGTTTATATTTATTTAAGTTACAATTTTCTTTTAATTGTTCTATTGAAATTCTTATTAATGATGGTATTTTTCAGGCAGTTCATTTAAATGATGGTTTTATGTTTTAAATAAATTTGTAACATACTGCCAGGAACCAATTATTATACAAATATATTTGGGGTAATAATATCATTCAAGAATTTGTTGTTTTTTGAGGACTTTGGATTTTGTTTATACAAAGCTTTGTGATGGAAATTTTAACCATAATTATTATTTATTTTTAGAAAATGTGTAGTAGTGATGCAAATGTCTTTTGAATTTTGTTGATCATTTAATTATATAAAGAGTCAAATGATTTAAAATATTCACTTTATTTTTGTTTAAATTATTTACATTTGTATTTCATTAGAAAGGAGACAATGTGAAAGCATTAAGGAACGAGGTTAATATATTTGTCTTGTGACATCTTTTTTATCGTTTCTTCAAAGTCATAATTCTTTAGTTTTTTTTTAGATTTTGAAATTTATTCCAGTTTCTTTGCGTTTTCATGTTTTTACTATCATCACCATTTTTTGTTATCAAACCTTTGGTTTTGTGTGTTTTATCAGAACTGCATTTTAGTCCATATTGACTCATAAATGTTGACTTGTTGCCTGGATAAAAGATTATGGAGCAGAACTGTGCATGGATATCTTTTCTTCAAGTTTCATTTCAGTTCACTTTTATGATATACATGACAGGCTCTATAAAAGACCTAGTAGTTCTACCAGACTGATAGTTATGTGTGTTTAATCAATTTTACTTATGAATTTATAATGTGGTCTAAAATTTTATGACAGAGCGGAGCTAGAATCAACATATCAGACAGCTCAAATCTGGAAAGAATTGTCACTGTGAGAGGAAGTGCTAGTCAGGTGATCAAGGCCATTCATCTTATTGGTCAAAAGTTGGAAGAGGTTGGTTTTTGGGTGTCTTTATTATTAATTTTCAATAAAGGATTGCAACAGAAAATAATAATAGTCGTGATAGTTATATATGATACTCAGAAGTACTTTATAATGTTTACTTTAAAAACTTCAGTGCACTGTGATTGGCTGCTTCTGCATTACTTGAAATTACCTGTAGTAGCCTGACCATCTTATATTACTTGAAATTACCTGTAGCTATATGAACAGCTTGAAACATCGTTTTTCTTTTCGCTTAGGTTTTTGTTAGATCAATTATTTGAAAATTAATTTCATGATGTATTTATAAAAGTCTTGATTGGATCTGTTTTAGATTGTTTTAGAAATTGACTGTACTTTAAAAGATTATGTTTATTTGTAATAATAAATATAAATTTTCATATTACAGCTGGTCAGAATTATAATATTATATGATAATGCTTGCAGGATGGGCAGACCAGCTACCTGTCTGAAGAAGGTGAAAATGTCACTTTCCGTTTGATAGTACCAAACTCGTACTGTGGTTCGTTGATTGGAAGAAATGGAGCAAACATCAAGGAACTCAGAGAGGTATGAACTCGAATTTCTTGGCTGGCTACTGATAATGTTTTATGGTAATCCTTTATGTTATGTTGTATTTTACACGCTTTTCTTTATCGTCACATATATGTTTAGTTACACAACAACATTTATAGTCAAATTTTGACCCATTTTCTATCTGAAATTTGAAATATAGTCCTATTCTGCATACCTTAAAATATAATAATTTAAAAAATTTATAATTACAATTAAATTGCAGTTTGTGACGTACTTTGCTGGCAAAGTTTTTTATTACAATCGATAGAGGGCAAGCAAATTAGTTTTACAATTAATAATTATATATATATATATATATTTATGCTCATCACTTACTCCATCACTCTGGAACGCTCTTACTATATGTATAGCCAAAGCAAGTACATCATATTTTTTTAATAGTTTTTAGTCCTTTACACGAGGAGTTTTAATACTGAAATATCAGCATGTGGGAAATAATGAAGTATTTTCTTTCGTGGATCAAAATTTGATTTTTTTCCCTCATCCAGACTTGGGAATGGCTCGAAAAAGCGTTTAAAATTTTTTTTTACTAATTTGCTTATAAGTGTCACTTTTGTTTTATTTTTAATTAGCTTATATATGTCACTGAGTGTTGATTCTGTAGCAGGGGGGGTTTTTGTTTCCACTAAAGCAAGTACACCACTGTTTTTTTTCTTATAATAGTTTATAGTCCTTTACACCAGGTATTTTAAGACTCAAATAGCTGTATGTCGGAAGCACATAAGTACTTCCTGTCGTGGATCATATTTGATCATTTTAAATGTCCCTCCATCCAGGCATGGTACTGGCTCGCAAAAAGTGAACACCCTTGTTTATTTCTAATTAACTTATATAAGTCACTGAGTTAAATTTAAAAAAAAATGAAAAGTAGAAAATAAATAGTAATTTAAAACTCCGCTTTTTTAAAATGCTTTAAAAATTCAAGATAAATTATAAACATAAAAGCATGAGGCGCATTTTTAAAAAACGTATTTAAAATTTTTAAAATTATTTTCTAAATATTTTTTTTTTAGAGAACGGGTGCAAAAATTCTCGTGGCCAATGAAATGCTGCCCGACTCGACCGAGCGTGAAGTGGAAATTTCGGGAGGAATTGACAGGGTGATGGACTGCATCAAGAAACTTGCTAAAATTGCTATAGAGGTTTGGTTAGGTGTCTTATTGAACTTGTTCATATGGGGGGGGGGGGGTAATATTATTATGTTTGTATGTTGAAGAAGTTTTTAGAGTGCAAATCTAATAAACATTTATGATGATCGCTAGTATTTTTATTGTATCATTTTTTTTTATAACATTTTCTCAGACAAAATCCAGGGCACCACATATACCTTACAACCCTAATCACATTGGGGGTAGTGGAGCTGCCTTTGAACCAGGATACCCTGCAGGGCGCAAAACTGCCATTGAGAGAAGCAGTAACAGGACTAAATTCAATGGGGTAAGTGTTACCTCATTTCAATGAGTTTTACAAACACTTGCTTGTAATACTCATATACATGCTGTGTATGGTTTATTTTTCTCATGAAACTATAAATTGAAAATTTATTATACCCTTTTATTTAACTTTGTCGTGGAGTGTGCTACCTGTTAATCATGTAAGCAACTTTTCACTTACTTTCCCGTTTTCAGGTTGGTCTAAAATTTTGCTCGTGTTTTGGTTTTGGCTGATAGTATTCAAATTGATTAATAGAAATGAATTACTTTAAAAATTGTATTTTATATCCTGTTGGGGCACACATTTCTGCTTGTGTTACATCTAAATGTTTATAAGCATAATGGTGATGATCAAGTGTATCCATTACAAGCTGGAAGTGCTCTTAGTTTATCAACAGAATAAATGGATTTTTCTGTCTTTGTCATAATCATTCTCAGGTTTGCTAAATCCTCATTAAGAGTACTGAATTTTTAACTGGCAGCTTTGATGGTTTTTTCCTCTGCAAATTTTTTACCTCCCAACTTATTGTCAGCTGAATTAATTTTTTTTAAACATTTAAAATATTAAATGGAAGTGAAAGGGTCACCAGATTTTGTTTGTTTTTATATGTTGGAGAAAACAATTAGTTGGAAAAGAGTAAATTTATTAGTTGAAATTTACAGATAACCATTATATTTAGTTTACTATTATGCTGTGACCGATGCTGCGTGTCTTGCAAACTTTCTGGGATAGAAGATTGCATGTTAAATGGAATACTTTTTATATAAAAGTTTAAATTTGTATATTATAAGTTTATAAGCAAGAACTTGTTATATGTGACTTCAAATCATTAGCTCTGCAATATTGTGTATAATCTGCTCTCTCAGGTGGCAGATTCCTTGTTTATTTGTTACTGACTTATAGTAAGGATCTGATAGACATTGTCTGATTAAAGATGTGAAATATCACTGCTGAGTTTAAGCTTGACACTAATTTCTAGATTGATCGATGTATTTAAAAGTGCTTTATGTGAGTAGAACTGTTCTGATCATTTGATGATTTGTATGTAATTTTAATTTTTGCAAAGCTTTCATTGGATGTGCAAGGAGCAGGGCATAATGAAGAATTTGGTAACTCATTCAGATCTCAGGAAGGTTTTGCAAGCAGGGTCAAAGGTTGTCTGCCTTTTGTTTGAAATTGAATATATTTTCGGATTTACTTGTTCTCTTTGTTGTATTAATTTAAAATTGTAAACAAAATTTGCAGGCAGCGGTTTAACCACAGAAGAGTTGGTTATTCCAAATGAGTCTGTTGGTATCATCATTGGAAAGAATGGAAACAAAATCAATGAGATTAGGTGGTTATTAGCTGTAATTGTATTTATGTTTTTGTTATTGATCTTTTTTCAAATACTTACTTCAATCCTGATGTGATTATTTTTCATATTTCTTAAACATCATAGTGCATGTTATCTAATCTTGTAAGGATATTTAAAATCTCAGGGCCAATTGAAATGGTTAATGGCATCTTAATTCTTAATGATTACAGACAGAACTCAGGTGCACAAATAAAGATCGTGGAATGCGAGGATGGTTCAGACAACAGGCGTTTCATTATCAGCGGACCGAGAGGGAATGTACAATCGGCTGTGTACCTCATCCAGAATGTCAGATCAAGAAGGCGTGCTCTCTCTAATAAGGTTTGAAGAAATGTTAATGATGTCATCTAGAATTATATAGCACTCCTCATTTTGGAATTAATTATTTACATAAAACAATGAAATAGAGACAAAAGAAATGGAAAATACATAGTTATACATATGAAAAGGATATTTTAAAATGGCCCCATGGTTGAGCAAGTTTCGGAGTCACTGACTATTGATGGAAAATTGTGGGAGACGGTAAAAAGAAATGTTTTGAGCAGACTGCATAACTCCATTTCGGATGTTGCAAGCTTTATTGCCCACGAAAGATCGTTCCACGTCTGAATCGTCTGTCACCTAGTGATGCTCTGCGTGAAGCTGTAGTAGCCAGTAGAGAGAGATCTTGAAGAATAGATGTCACATAATCATATTTCTTGGAATTGGATGTCATTTTGGCAGCGGTGTTGATGACGAGCTGAAGGTGGTTAGGTTGAGAAGCTGGAAGGCCAACCAATACGGAGTTGCAGTAGTCGATCCGTGGAAGGATGAGAGAAGTGACGAGTATTTTTCTGCCCAGGATGGGTAGAGACCTGCTCACGGTCCTAATCTGACTGAGAATAGAGACGCAATGAGTTGGCTGTTTTGTACATAGGTACAAAAACAAATGGAAAATAGTACATAGTTATAAGTACAAAAGAAATGAAGTACAGTACATGGTTATAGATAAAAAAATGTAGAACAGTACTAGTTATAGATACAAATGAAATGGAAGACTATATAGTTATGGATACAACAAGTAAGCCGTAAAAAACCAGGTTTTTCACAAACCCCTTATATTTCAGGATTTGCCGGCTTTTCATTTTAAAAACATTTTGTTTTTTAAAAGGAATCTTGTCGAATATATATAAACATTTATATATTGTGCTTAATTAGTTTTTGTTTTATAATAATGATAATTATTTTTTTAACAAACTTTTTTAAAATGTATTGTCATTAGGAGTGAGTCTATATTTTGAATTTCAGCTCATGAGGGAAAGTTAGTTAATTTTCACTTTTAAGGTTTGCAAACATTTAATCAAGCAAGCAAGACCTGTGGTGAAGTTAATATGAGGGATTTAAAAAAAGGACAACTATGACTATTGAGATTTTATTTTGTCAGCGAAATAAGCTTTTTCTTGTGTCGAACATCTTTTTAAAAAAAATAGATAATATGCTTTATTTGGAACCAAATTTTGTTCAAAATGTTTCATGTGATTAACTTTTTGTATAAAATATATAGTATACTAAGCTAAAAATACCTTTTTTTGTTCAAGCAACAATGAAACAAGTACTTAGACGAAGATCATCAATAACTAAAAGAGAACTGCTACACCGATGACTGGACTTCAGAACATGACTACAGATCTTCTATTTAATTTGCTTTTGTTTTCACGACTCCATTATTTTCCCTTATTTATTACACCCTTATTTATTCCTCTCCCTTTAATTTTCCAAAAATAACTAATTCTTCTCAAAGTCCCCCTCTTCAAGAATTCGTAGAAAAACTGTGGGATGACATCGTGCACGATATTATCAGCAATAACGTCAAGCGATGATTGTGAGAAAGGCTGCTGTCTGATCGTCGACCCCGTCGTTGAACAGACTGATGAAAATGTCAACATTGGTGCTCGCATGGTTTTTGTTTCTTGAGGTTGTCTTTAATTCAAGCATTCTCAAAAAGACCAAGTTCATTTGTTTACAATCATCTCACATCATGTTCTATAATAATATTATTTGTATTCACTTGTCTTTATTTCAAATATATTTTTGTATTTAAAATTGTCCCAATATATGATTTCTTGTAAATTTCATTTTGTTACAATTTCCTGACTTTGTCATGTTTTTTTTTGTTCAAAGATGACAAAAATATTTTCTAATAAGGGTTTATAATTTTTTATTTTCTTACGAAATGTATTTATCTCGAGCAGACCATACTCTTTCAGTATTTGAGTTTGGGTGCCTGCCTGTTTGTGAAGAATAAATTCATTGAAAACATTTGGTCTGATAAGATCAAATAATAATATTGTTTTTTATGTGACTATTGATGGGGTTGTGTGAGAATTATTTATTTTCCTGTCTTGTCACCTGTTTTGTCTCAGAATTTTGTGCGAATGTCATGTCAATATTATTTCCAGTGAAGCATGCCTAAGGATCACGGACTTAAAGTACTCCCACTCTTACAAGTGTTTTTTATTAGTATTATAACACATTCACCGGACGATGTGCTTGTTTGGAAAGTTCAGCCGAAACAGGTATTGCATCGTGAACTGTTCGGTTGTGTTTGCCTAGTTTCATTGATGCGTAAGACCTCTGGCATAATTTGAAGACTGCAGCTAAACAAGCATTGTACTTGTGTCATGTGTTGGTCATTTACTATAAGTTATTTTGTTAGCACTTTTTTGTAAACAAAATTAACTGAAATATGGTTTTAAATGGCTGATCAAGTCAACATTATTTTACTTTCTCGAACAGGTTTTTTTGTTGTTTCCAAAGACCATTTCTTATACCATGGTCATTTCTATCTGAAGTATAAGAAATGTTAATTAACTCAATATTAAAAATATATTACAATTATAAATAGTTGCATAAATGAGGACACGATTTAATTATAATAAGTTGTTTGAATAGATATTTACAAATACATTTGTGCAATAAGTTTGAAGGATTGTCAAATCATTAACAAAGAAAAATCTTCTGCACCATTAGATTTTCCGATGACTAATCCTCATGGACTGTGACTTTAGTTTAGCCAGCTACTTTGGCATGGATCTAGGTCAAATGCTTCCTCATGTGCCTTCCAAGAGAACTTGCTTCTGTGAATGAAGTTGTACAAAACTTGCAGGTGTATAGTGCACTGTGTGCTTTTGAGTGTTCTTCGAGCATTGTTGACGTGTTGAACCCCCTGTTGCACGATGAACATGAATACTTCTGTTTCTAAACATGAAAAGTAGTTCGATTGAAATGATGGACGTTGATAAGGAAGTGAATCTAAATCACCACATCTTGATTCTTAAAGTTGTTCAGCATTGTTTAAAATAAGTTAAATAAGCTCTTAACAATATAACTTAATGTAACACAGCTATGGCATAACAGCCATGATCAAAATAATAAAATTATAACAATTTGAAAACAAATAAGATTAATCATGCTTCTAACCAATTTTGAGGATTCATTGCCAGGAATCTCCAGTGATGATTCACTTTGTTTTATGGCAACTTCTACTGGGTCACTAACCAGTTTCTGTTGCAGTGTAAATTTACCATCTTGTTCGAGTTGTGAACATGTGTTGTTACATCTTAGATAATTTATTGTTGGTTGTTCTACTTTTATGCCCGAGCCTGAAGAGTTTAGAAAGACTTTCATTCTTGTTCCACATGTACTGTTGCATTTATTCCCAGCAGAACTTATAAGAGAGTCTTTAATTTCACAACTGTCTTTGTCTGGCAAACTGCTCAGGCCTGCAAATAGAGGTTTAGTGAGTAAAACTGAATTTGAATGGTTTTGCCCGAGTGATGATTCACCCAAGCAATAGAAAATTTGCCTGATGGATTTAAAAAAACTATATTCCTTTGCAAACTTATGTAGTTCTAATTTGACAAATGACAAAACTACATAGGTGCATGTAGTGGGTGGGGCATACATGCAAAATTTTGTTTGAAGATTATGTTCAATAGACCAAGGAAACATTTAATGTCTGTACAATCTAAAACATCAACAAAACTTAAACAATTAAATGTTTGTCAAATAAAATATTTGTCTTTAAAACAACAATGAAAGGTGTTTGTGCTATAATCACACTTTCTTTAAACTGTATTGAAAAATGACATAGTTCTATTATTTTTAGCTACTCTCAATCAAAAAAACTATTTTTAAAAATGCAAATATATAAATTATGTTTGACATAACAACTAGACAAAAACGACATATTAATATTAAAAGCACGATGACACGTGGACATCAACAAAGGAGAGAGAGAGGAAAGTTTTGCTCTTGTGATGCCTTTTGAACAGGGATGAGCGAAATCCAAAAATTGTGATTTTCTATCCGTCATAAAAGAGTGACCAATGTACCAACTTAATGAATTAATCTGCTAAAAATCCTTTGATTCACAGCAGAGCCATCAAATTTTTCTCACATTTTCTTAACTTTTAGCAATTTACCCACTCTAGGTTCGTCTGGAGAAAATGAAACATTCGCTAAGGGAAATAAACAAACTGCCCTTATCAGATTAATGGTTTAAATATCCTTGCTGCAGTGGATTTGATCTGCCACCATATGAAGTGATTGTCATCAACACAATACTATATTTCATTCATTTTTGTAAAACGTATATTTATATCATCAAAAGTACTAACTTAGTGTACAAAATGGCATATAAAAAACCTGAAAATAAGTTCAAGCTTAGGGAAAGATCTATAAATAAAATTATTGTTTCAAAATTTAAAAAAATCTAACTATTGCTTAGCTTATTAATTTCATTATGCATATTCAAACATTTTTTGTTCTTCAAGGCGAATCGTCTTTAGGCGAAAAATTCTTCGGGCAAAACGACCGGCTACCAGTAAAATAACTGAATGGCAGCTTGAAGAATGTGTGTTAATAGTGAAAGATGTTGCCCGCGTGGGTGAGCAGCAAATACAAACAGATCCATCAATTTATATAACAGCAATTTAAAGGATGTTTTTAAATGAGCACATAGCTTGAAGGTTATTATAAGAACATTCCTCATCAAATCAACACATAATTAATGTCCACACAAAACCTGAGATTTTTATTTGCCCTCCAGCTCATTCACACATAACATGAGCTTTTGAACGTTTGTTTGTTTGTTCGCTTATTACGTCTGAACCGCTAGAGAAATCTAAACAAAATTTGACAAGGAAGTAATCCTCAAAAGGGAAAAAGGTTTAGAAAGTTTTGACTCCAGTTCCCATCAACAGGGGATACGCTAACCCTGGTGGATGACCAGAGAGAGAAACCCCCTGGCAACGCCGGGTAAACTTGCTAGATATAGATAAAGTACAGAATGGTTGCCAGATAACTGTGTCGATTTGATTTGGCCCTGTACTACAACTTATCACTCATGGTAATATAGTGGCAGGCTAACTACGAAAAAGCCCACATGTTTAAACGTTAACTTAACTTGAAGCATCTTCTTTAAAGACCTTACTGTTATCAAAATGACAATCATATTTTCTTATTTCTAATATTTTACATGTCATAATAAGGAAAACAAGTTCAACAAGCAAATTAATTTAAATTTAACCTAACAGTAATTGTAACAAGCATGAACACAAACAACAACATAACTAATAACAAAAAGTGAACTTCTGAAAACTTCCAACTCACCAGAAGAATCACTGACGGCAACTTGAGGTGTAAATTTATTAAGAAGAGGACTGGAATTGTTTTCTTCGTTCTTGATGTCTGAAATCTTGGGACTGCTCGTGATATCTGTTTTACATGTAACTAAAGATTTCAGTTCTTCGTGAATAAGAAGATGTCGCTTGAGTGAGGAAGCTACTCGAAATAGTCTGTCACACCTGTGACACGAGTACATCTTTTCAGGATAGTGGATGCGACGATGAGTGACTAAATGACCTTTAAGAGTGAATGCTTTGTCACAAATGTCGCAGGAATACGGTCGTTCCCCAGCATGTGACTTGAGGTGAGTTTTTAGATTGCTTCCAGAAGCAAAAGACTTGCTGCAGACCTTGGAAATATTTAAAGCATTCAAGTTATTATGAACACTGAGAAGTGTAAGAGATTTATAATAATGCTAAATGCATGCCATTCATGAAAATAACACACCGAGCAGATGTAAGGTTTTTCTCCGGTGTGTGTACGTATGTGCTTCTTCAGGTTGTTCGGAATTGAGAATGTCTTTCCACATTCCTCACATCTGGTTAATTATTTGTTTGTTATTCAATCTTTCAAACTAAATTAACTCAAAATTTAGCCACATTGCTGGTCATGCAAATAAAAAAAAGTTGTTTTTAATGCTCTGGGGCTGTGCCATACATCAATTGATTTTTTAAAACCCTTCTAACAATGTATAGAACAACCCCAGTGCATCAAAAATATAGCAAACGTTTTACACTACATAGTAAGCTTCTGCGACCCATTATTTTTTTGGAACGATACGATTTCTGAAATTCGTCTCGAATTAAACGATACGATACGAGACGCCTCGAACAATAACGATATGATATCGATACGATACGATATCGGGATCTCGACTGAAGTGGAAATTTTGTCTCGAATGAAACGAGATAACATAGAATGATGAACTATACGCGACAGACAATATTAATATTAAAGGAATTAATTGAAAAAAATATTTAAATATTAAAAAATTTCAAAATTTATAAAAATTTACTAAATTTAATTTTTTTTGACAACTTGAAATAAGCTTCATTTGTTTAGTTTCGGTACATCTATTTGTTTAAATTTAGACTCTAAATAAAACGCTACCGCCGATAGTAAGTATTTATTTACTTTATTTAGTTCGCATTATGCGGTAGTTTATCAATTTAATTAAATGATTTTACTTGCCGATAAAAAAAAAATTAAAATTATTTTTTCAAGTAATTGAAAAGTAGAAAACCTTCTAGCACACCAAAAGAACAACATTTTTAGGCAATTCAATAGTGAAAGTGGAAAAACCAATGGAGATAGAAATAGATTGCAGATTACTGAGATTGAGATTACTAGATTACTAAGATTAGATTAGATTAAAATGATACTGTTTCCCGCAATCTTTGCATCTGGCAAGATTTACTTCTACATCCTTGTCATTGACTTTCTGCGTGACCGTCTCTTCCTCAAAGTACTCCCAAATTTGACCCCGGTGATGCGGCATGATAATGATGACAAACACGAGAAAGTGCCTCTATGCAAGAATTAAGAAAGTGAAAAAAAAACCAGCGGGTTTATTTATAGGCGATGGCGAATGCGGTTAGCAATAGCAAGAAAGAAGCTGAGGAAGTTTCGAATTCCAGCTGCAGACGACGTGCACTGTCGTGCACACTACAGGTGGTACACACATACTCACACACAGCCAAGAATATCATCGAGATTATAAAGATATATCTTAGATGAGCTACTATTACGGTCAATTACGAAGATCGAAGCACTAAAATAATCATTCCAATTCTATGTAACAAATTTGAAAAAATAAGTTTATGAAACAGACTAAACCAAAACATAAACATAGAATGATCATTACTATTACATTACTGATTATTCTCATTAATAATAATAGTCATCGATGTCAGCGAGTATGATTGCCTTGTAGTATCAGTAGTATGCAGAGGTCGACTAACAGCCTAAGAGGGGCGTGGTTTGATATATATATATTGAAATATGCTGCCGGTTCCCAGACTAAAAATAATAAATAATGGGGCTACAGGCTGTCAGGAAAACCGAATTTAAAGTGGAGATGATAATAGTTATAAATTTCTGTCAATAGGTAGATTAATTAATCAATATTGATGAATCAATTGCAAATATTCACAGTTGTGACAATCGTTAATTAAATATGTATGACTTTCGTTATTTATTGGAAAATATTTTTTAAAAATCTCGGTATTTCTTTCGGGAATGAAATTTTAAGTATCGCTAATTATATCAATACGAGAATTCTTCCGCAGGCTGTATCGTTTCAATGGCGATACGGGATCTCCCGTATCGTTTTGAAATCTCGATTGAATTCGAGACAACGATATCGGGACGCAGATGCTTACTACATAGTGAATAATATGTTGTTTGACTTGCTAAATTTTGTGACTGACTTGTATGGCTTTTCCCCAGTGTGCTTGGTAATGTGGCGCCTTAACGATGATGCATCTACAAATGCACCATCACAAACAGTGCAGTGGAAGTTCTTTTCAGATGCATGAATCTTTGAATGTGTCTTCAGATGTGAGGCCAGATAAAACTCTTTACCTTTGAAAATCAGTCATAGAAACATTTAGTCAATAAAATCTGTTTAAGCCACCCCAGCAGTACTCTGTCAAAAACTGAATGTGTTTAGTACCTGCATAAAAGATAACAAATCCCCAGAAAATTAAAAAAAAGTAAAACTAACAAAATCTAAAGCAATACAGATCAACAAAAATATTCAAAACAGCTTTTCATATAAAAAACTGAATATTTTAGAAGACAAGCATGAATTAAAAAAGAATAGGTAGAATGAAATTATAAAGTGGAGAATTTATTATTATTTTTAATCTAAATTTTAAATATAAATCATAAAAATAAGCAAAAATATATAACTACCACACTGATCGCAAGTATAACTTTTCTGAGCACTTGATCGATAACCAGAAGATGGGCTTGATGACAGTGGATGGTTTTCTGACTTGGATCTGACTTGGCAATCTGTTCCATCTGATATCAATAAACTAAGTGTACAAATTTACTCTAAATTTACTTAATTAAATAATTTATGTAGATGAACTTATAAAAAATTGAAATTTTTACCTATAAGAAGTTCATCACTTCTTAACAGGTTTTTATTCTTCGTTTTAACAAATGTAGCATCTACAATGACATACATCTGGTTTATATACAAATATTAACAAAACAAAAATTCAATTCAAACAACTAACCATAATAATCATTCAAAAATCCATTCTCTGTTTCAAGGTACTGGAAGTTTTCTAGCTTTATAGGAACCTTAATTATAATAAAAACCAATCCAATATTTGTTAAATGATAAAAAAATCTTAAATTCAAGTGTAAAGATGAGATGCAACACATCCAATTTAACTTGGCAGCTATCACTTCTAACATAATTTTTAAGGTAAATGTTAGTTGGCACTCTAACTTCAGGATTGTTACCCCATGCAACTTGTATGACACCCAAGTTCTAATCACTCTGGCATATTATAATTATGCCCCACTCCGGTAACATTATTAGTAACTATATAAATTATAAAGGTCTGGTATGAATATAACTCCATGTCCCCATATGTAAAACAGTTCCAAGCCTGGATAAAAAAAGTGGGAAATCAGAAGAGAAAATAGAATTATGATCTAAGATAGAAAATACCTTAAGGCGGGCGCACACGAACAACAAATTTGAGCAAGTTAGTTGCACAACTAAATTTCTTGAGCAACCTTTGCGCGCACACGCTTATTGTAACATTTGGTATTTTTCGTTGAAATTCCCTAATAAATTAATTTTTTACATTAAATCAAATTCCATCACAATATTTTCTTGCAAGTTTTTTATTTTATTCGATAATCAAGTCATAAAACTTTGTGCAAATTACTAAAAGTTTTTTTTAAAATTTATCAAATTCATAACTGAATCGCTGGTTCATTCTATTTTTATATTTTTCTTATAAAAATAACTATTTAACTAATTACAGAAAGACGGGTGACTAAAAGTTGTCCAAAGTTTTCAAACGAATTTGAAAACTAAACTAGTTGGGCAACTGAGTTGACAACTTAAAAAGTTGCTCAACTCATGGCGCGCACACGGGCAATTTGGCTGCACAACTCGAGTTGCACAACTTAATTGCACAACTTAGTTGTTCGTGTGCGCCCGCCTTTAGTAACTCTTAGCATTTCCTACCTACTGCTATTTCATGCGTGTGAAGTTAGCCTCAAGGCTGGCAATGCTAATTATAAAAAAAACAAATTGCGTGCACTGGGGCTGTGCTATACATTGTTAAACGGGGTTTAAGAAATGGAATCGAGTGGTATATTTTTGTTTTCTTCGGTTCAACAAATAAAAAAGTTATAAGCCAAAAACGACGATTTTCTGACGAAAATTGCAAAAAATCAAGCTTGGCTCTTCTTTGAGATATTCAAACTTTTTTTTAAATGCTGCACTGGGAATATCCGAGATGCATGTTTTTAGATAATTCAATATCAAATCCAAAAATTTAACTTTCGCTTCTAAAAGTTAATAAATGAAAAAGTTATCGAATAAAACGTCGGGGCGTATACCAACTTCTCGACCAAACCGAAACGTAAACAAACGCTGCGATTGGACAATCGAGTCTAGCTTACTGGCTAATTATGCAAAATATGCAAAGTGGCTACTCGATAACACCTCCTAACAAACTTTAAGGAAAATTTTATTTTCAAGAAAAATCTATTGAATTTTACGAAAAACATTTTTTATTAATAAAAGTTTTGTTGAAAAGGCAACTATTTAATAAAATTTAAACAATGCACACAAGTGAAATGTTTCGTTTGAAATTCTTCCTTAGAAAGCATTAAGAGTGTGCATTTTGGTGAATCCACCTTCTACATTTTTCGCACTCCACCCAGTCCCCACCTACATCCTCTCCACCGGACCCGCAATAGAAACAGTAAAAAAGTAAAAAGGCATCAGTGACTAAAATTCAAAATGATGCCCACAGTTGTGGTATTTTTGTAAGAGTTTTTATTAGAAGACTGGATCGTGGGGAAGATCTAAGTGTTTATTTTAATCCGGACAGGGAAAGGGAAGAGTGGTTGAAAGAAATCCTACTATCATCCGTCAACATGACGAACTATTGTTTGTATTGCGGGTCCGGTGGAGAGGGTGCAGGTGGGGACTGGGTGAAGTGCGAAAAATGTAAAAGGTGGATTTCAGCTTTTGTAAACAGGTTGGGGTAACCAGCCACGCTGCTAACTTTGGTGTCATTAATAGGGTGGCAGTCTATATCAATTCTTCTACTACTCAAATTTAGAGATACTTTACCTCTAGAATGTTTTCAGGAACCATCTCCAGTTCTTCAGACCACACTTGAAGATCCATAAGAAAGATATTTAATATTTTCCAAACAGTTGATTATATTGATTATAATTATATATAAGTTATATAGAGTTATAGAGGTTACGTAACCACGATATTCTAATATAAGTATTCTATCTGTACCAGTGACAGTGTGTATTAGTTTGTAAATAAAATGTCGCTGTGTAATCAGTATCAGTAGAAGAGAAAAGAGTCAGTATTAGTAGTTAGTCAGTCTTCGTCTTACTCTTTCTTATGCTTTGCTTATCGTCTCATACTTTCTTATTTTTATGTACGAGTAAACCAGCAACCGAAAAAAATTATAATACAAAATTTAAAACATCGAAACAAAGTTAGTTATCATAACGATATATTCCTATTTTTTACGGCATAAACTTTGAAACTCGATCTACAAAACAACAACAACAAAACGCGAATTTAAACAATTTTACACCGACAACAAGTGCACTGCTGGTTTGCTTAATAGTAATGAAAGCTTTTTTTTTTTTTTTTTTTTTTTTATAATAGTTTATAGTCCTTTACACCAAGTGTTTTAAGACTGAAACGGCTGTGTCAGAAGCACCTAAGTACTACCAGTCGTGGATCA
>OZ022243.1:21903997-22081497 GCA_963978895.1 Erpobdella octoculata | reverse complement strand
AACGTATAGCGGGCCATCTGGCTCTCGGGCACGACAAAAATAGGGTCGAAATTAAAGTTATAAGTTTTTTTTTTAAATAACTGCCACTCAGAAACTGAAAATAGTACGGATAAAAAATTTCTATTCAGATACTAATTAGAAAATAAAGTTGCACATCTTTTACCAAATTTTTTTATGTTTTACCTTACAGGATAACAAATGTAGGGTGGAAAAAAAGATTATTTGCTTAAAAACTTAATAACTGGAAAAGCGAAACATTATGTTTTGCTTAAAAAAATAGTGAGATACATGTTTCATTATTTTTCGAAAAATTAGCTTTTGAGCTTTTAGGATTTGTTCCGTTAAAACTTGCCTCGACTTTTGTGCTCATGAAAAGGCCGGTTCGGGCCTAAAATTTTGTGCCTAAATAAAAAGCCAGGCCAGAAATTTTTTGCCTATAAAATGAGCCAGACCAGGTCTAACAAATCGTGTATGGTCCAGAGACGCAGCCAGGAGGTGGCCGAGGAGCCTGCCCCCTTCCCCCGAAAGCTTGCCTATGTTAATGTTGAAGTGTCGCGCGTGCCCGTGTATTTGGAGACATATTTGAGTTAGCAATTATTTTGCAAATTAAATATTTAATAAGTTATAAAGAATGTTAGGGTCAGAGTTGCCCATGGGCTCAATTTTGAAGACCCGACCCGCCAGAAAAATTGACCCGACCCGACGTATTTTTACAAACTTTTTTAAAAACATTTGACAAACTTTTACAAACTTTTATTTAGGTTACAATCTCTGTGTGTGTGTATGTGTGTGTGTGTGCGTGTGTGCGCGTGTGTGGCTTTTTCTGTACACAAATCTTGCAAGTAAAATTTAACCAGCTTTTTGACTAGCTAGAAAACTGAAACTTTCAGCATAGCTTTATATTGGATGACAATACATGATTCAATAAAAAAAAAACTTAATTTGAACATCTTTCGTATTTTCAAATTGAGTGTATTTGAAATAAAAGTTTGTGTTAAAAAACTCGTGTTTCCTTAACTTGATGTTTATTTTTGTAACCCGACCCGATCCAAACGGCTCGCTGCTGTTTGTGACAAACTGAAATCAACCTTAAATTACCACGACGTATAGGAAGGCAGATTAACTGGGAAAACTACCACACAACATCTCCAGAGGAGTAATACAGGTATGTAGAATTCCATGATTTCATTCGTCCTTCGATATATTTTTAGAGTAACCATTGCTTAGGAATATTACCGTTTTATTTTCAGACACGCTATTTACATCCCTTATCTGGAAAGCCTGGTTATCCAGTTGAAAAAATAAGCGAGCCTGCATTCAGATTCAACATCTGCTTCCAAGGTTTCTTGACCAAGGATCTTTCATTGACCTAGAGGAGACATTCAAATACTACGCCTGTGACCTTGGTCACACATCTGCTGTTCGTTGTGAATACTTCCGCTGAAAAGCCAAATGGTTGAATGTCCGATTGCTAAAACTGTCGTTAAGCCTTGACTTTTGTGGGTCGTAAATTTCTCAGTAAAATTCTTTACTAACCAGTTTCTCCATACAAATTTCTGGCTGGCCACTGGTAGGGTCTTCAGACGGACCGGACCTGAAATCAAGTCGGGCCGGGCCAAGATATTTTGCTATGTATATAGGAATGTTAAATCTACAAAAACGAACAGGGTTGAGCCCGAATTAGACGAGCCATGGCGGCCCTGGAATTTTGGATTACGAAATGGACCGGGCCAAGTTGTCGACATCTGGGCCAAGCCGGGCTGTAAAAAATCGGCCCGTGCAGTACTCTACTATGGATGCACTACCCACGTGTTTCTTCACACCATCAACATCATTTTCATGTGTATAAACTTGATCATAATATGCTTCCTGATTTATTTAGAAAATTGCTACCTCAATCATCCTCATTACATTCTTGTGTACCTCGTTCATATCCAAGGTATAGACCCCCCTTTGCTAAATCCAACATAAAGCTTCGCTCAATTGTATGTGCGGGTCCTAATGTGTATGCAAAAATTCCGATGACTATATCTCAACAACCAAACTTATCATGTTTCAAACGATTACTTAAAAAGTTTATTATTGAGTCGCCAATGTTTCAATAGCACTTGTACAGGTTCAATATATTTCTAATTATTATTTGCTTGCAATGAACTTTGTAGGCAGCCTTCTTAGCGAGATGTAAATACCCTTTAGGTTTTTGCCTTTTGACATCTTTTTTGTTTTATGGACCGATAACCTCGTTGTCATTTTTTTGTTAGTGTCCGATTGCTGATGCTGTTTCGTTTTCTAATGTCCATAAAAAAACATGTTTGCACACACACACACAATCACATCCACACGTCAACTCTGAAACCCATCTTGGGGCCATACACATCAAAAAATTTTATAAGACACAAATTTATTTGTATATATCAATAGTAGTATATAATCAAATTTAACTGCTTTGAAAAACACGTGTTCGAACTCCCATGAATTACGCTTTTTCGTAAATTTAAAAACTCTAGGCAACCCAAATATAGGTGCTTCAATTTTTTTCAGAAACGTTCAGCTGCTTGCGTGGCTTCTGTTAAACAGCAATTTTAAAGCATTGAGCCAGCAACTGCAAACTAATTGCCAAAAATATTGCTTAAGAAAAAACGAAGTTTCAATAGTGAAGTCTTGTACCCGATTGAATAGATTTTATTTTGAATGAAATAAAACAAACAAAAACATGATGAGCATTTGTCATAAGCTGCATCCATTTCATTCAATTTAAATTCTAGTAAAAACTAAACTGTTCATAAATATTTTGATTTAAAAATATTTTTTCACAAAGCGTGACGTTGTTTTTCAGTAAATTTTTTCATTCTATTTGATAAAAGTTAAAATATGTACATAATTAATTTTAATCTATTTATTACATTAATTCAAGTTATCTTGATATATCAAGATATCCATGATTAATTTTACTACAAACCAGAACAGGCTATAAAATTTGGATATTAATAAAGCTTCGACAGAGCATGGTTATTATAATCATTTACATGTTTAACAGAGAAGTATTATAAGCAATCATTCGAATCAATACGGGGAAAACAAGTTTTTTATTAAAAAACTAGCGGGGGCACCCGGCGTTGCCCGGGGTTTTTAGAGGTTTTTCTAATGTTTGTCTCTCTCGCTCCCGTTTCCTTCTCGGCTTTCCCGTTCCCGTCGCGTTCCCTGTCGCTTTTCCGCTCTCGGTCGCTTTCCCTTTCCCGCTCTATCTTTCGCTCTCAGTATATATATATATATATATATATATATATATATATATATATATATATATATATATATATATATATATATATATATATATATATATATATATATATATATATATATATATATATATATATATATATATATATATATATATATCTATATATATAAAAGAACATGTCCTGACTGACAGATGACTGACTCATAATCAACGCCGAGCTCAAACGCCTCATCCTAGGAACGTGAAATTTGGAACGTATATTACTTTTATAGCGTAAACATCCGCTAAGAAAGGATTTTTGAAAATTTTGCTCCTGAGGGGAAAAAACTGGAAAACAAACTTTTTTCTACAAATTTTTTCTAAAATTTTTTTCTGAAATTTGGTATATAGATTCTTTTTGAAAAATAAAAAGATACGTGTTTCACCATTTTTTAAAAATTCGGTTTCCCGGACCTCAAATGTGGGTTGGAAAATTGGGTTATTTGGTTTTTAAAGTAGCTTCTACTCAAAAACTGTTAATGCTACAGGAGTAAAAATTAGTATTTAGTTTCTACTCCAAAAATAATGAAATACGTGTTTTAGCATTTTTTGAAAATTTGGTTTCCAGGACTTCAAATGTGGGGTGGAAAATAAGGCTAATTGTCTTTTATAGTAACTGCTACTCAAAAACAGTAAATACCAAAGATGTAAAAATTATTATTTAGTTTCTTTTCTAAAAATAAAGATCGTGTTTCACCATTTTATACAAATTTGGTTTCCCGGACCTCAAATGTGGGTTGGAAAATTGGGTTATTTGGTTTTTAAAGTAGCTTCTACTCAAAAACTGTTAATGCTACAAAAGTAAAAATTAGTATTTAGTTTCTACTCTAAAAATAAGGATATATGTGTTTCACCATTTTTTGAAATTTTGGTTTTCAGGACCTCAAATGTGGGGTGGAAAAAAGTTTCTTTGTTTTTTAAAATAACTGCTACTCAACAACTGTAATTGCCACAGATGTAAAAATTAATACTTAGTATCTACTAAAAAAAAAAATATACGTGTTTTATCATTTTTTGGGTTATTTGGTTTTTAAAGTAGCTTCTACTCAAAAACTGTTAATGCTACAGGAGTAAAATTTAGTATTTAGTTTCTACTCCAAAAATAATGAAATACGTGTTTTAGCATTTTTTGAAAATTTGGTTTCCAGGACTTCAAATGTGGGGTGGAAAATAGGGCTATTTGTCTTTTATAGTGACTGCTACTCAAAAACAGTAAATACCACAGATGTAAAAATTATTATTTAGTTTCTTTTCTAAAAATAAAGATATACGTGTTTCACCATTTTTCACAAATTTGGTTTCCCGGACCTCAAATGTGGGTTGGAAGATTGGGTTATTTGGTTTTTAAAGTAGCTGCTACTCAAAAACTGTGAATACTACAGGAGTAAAAATTAGTATTTAGTTTCTACTCCAAAAATAATGAAATACGTGTTTTAGCATTTTTTGAAAATTTGGTTTCCAGGACTTCAAATGTGGGGTGGAAAAAAGGTTTCTTTGGTTTTTAAAGTAACTGCTACTCAAAAACTGTGAATGCTACAGATGTCAAAATTAGTATTTAGTATATACTCAAAAAATAATGATATAAGTGTTTCAACATTTTTAAAAAATTTGGTTTCTAGGACCTCAAATGTGGGGTGGAAATAAGGGTTATTTGATTTCAAAATAACTGCTACTCAAAAACTGTAAGTGCTAAAAATGTAAAAATTAGTATTTTGAAGTTTTGTGCCGGTTATAAGTAGCTAAGTCCAGTTTATCACCGGCCGGGTCAAGCCTTTATTTTAGAGTCTTCACACGGGCCAGGCCAAACCTTAAATCAAGGTGGGACGGGCCGAGATTTTTCACCAAGTATATAAATATTTTAGTGCTTTTAGGGTGTTCACACGGGCCGGGCTAAACCTGAAGTCAAGGTGGGACGGGCCGAAGTTTTTCATCAAGTATATAGAACTTCTAGGCCTGTAAAAAAGGGTAGGGCCTAATTCAGACGGGCTGTGCCGGGCCAGGAGTTCGGGTTTTTAAAACGGGCTGGGCTAAGTTGTCGACGGGCCTAGCCGAGACCTAAACAATTGATCTCTACTATGGATTCACTGTTCAAACTCTCTAATTTCATGCGAGCGAAGCCGCTACGGGCACTGCTAGTATATATATATAGATTTTTAAATTAAAAAATAAAATATTGTTTTTTTTTAATCAACTAAAAACTGATAGATCATTTTGTACAGAAAATTTGAAATTTATTTTTTTTCAAAGTTTTAATTAATTTTAACCTATCATTCATTCATATGATGTCCAATTGATTTGAAAGTTTAGCACAATGTTAAGTCGGCCACGACAAAAAAATACCCACTAAAAATTCAGCTTAATTGAATTACGGTAAGTTTGTTTTTTATTTCTTGGATAATTTTTAAAATATTAGTTTTGATGTTTAGCTAATATATTTGTTTTTCTAATGCATTAAGTTACAAACTCAATGCAGTTGAAAATTATAATCTACAGGGCCCCAAACGCGAGTGAAAAAATTATCTTTATACATTTACATAGGGACGGTGACGGTTTTCAGTGATGGGTAGTTACTAACTATAAATAGTTAACTACTAGTTATTAACTACTCTACAGTAGTTAAGAAATAGTTAATAACTACTTTTTGTTAAACTAGTTAACAACTAGTAGTTAACTACTTTTTAAATAGTTATTAACTACAGTAGTTAACTATTTTTTTAACTACTTTACTTTTTTGGTGCTGAAATAAACTCTATAGATCATGAAACTGAAGTGGATGAGCCAGTATATGACATGTATGTAAATAATGAAGATCTAGTGGTGAAAGTATATCAGATTTGATAGAAAGTGAGCAAGATAATATTGATAATTCTGACGATGTGCTTCTTTTACCTCCTCATAAGCACTGTGGTAATCTACATACATAATTTCCATAACGCAGAGGCCGCGGTGGTCAGCAGTCAGCAATTGGTAAAATTAGTGCGCGCAGGCGTGTAATTAAAGTTATTAAGCAATTGTACACTATCAGTTCTAAATATCCAAAACGTTTTTCCCAATGATATCTTGATATAACAACTGGATGCACAACCTACTCTAGTAGGGCTAATGTTTTATCGCTTCTTATATCATAATTATAAATAAATTGATGTAACAAACTACAAAAGCATCAGTAGTTATATAATACTACTAAAAATCTTGATGTAACTATGACGTAATTGGCTAAATTGTCTAGGCCTACTAGAGTAGGTTGTGGATCCAGTTGTTATATCAAGATATCCTTGGTTTTTCCTAAGCTTTTATGCAAGAGGTTATCCGATTGCATGTAATAAAAGTTTTAATAAAAGTTGTACACTGTCAGTAGGTAAAGATCAAAAACGTTTTTCTTAGGCTTATTATGCAAGAGTTTTATCCGATTGAATCAAACATGATGCTGGATTTAAAGTTTAAAATAAAACATCGCTAGATGTTAAAACTGTCTTACGAAGGTACGCATGAAATTCAGTGTTTTTAATCTGCTTAAACCTGGTTCGATCCAAAGCATTGAAAATTTTTAGATATTGCTGAGCATCCACTTTTAATAATGGTAGAGAAGAAACCCATCTTTATTTAATATCTGATAGTTCGATAAAAATCACAAAAACTGTCATTTTTGACGGGCTACTTCTAGTTATATCTTAAATTTCGTGGCAAGTGTTGGTGCATTGAAAGTAAGGGATAATTTGAAATACAAACAACTTTATGATAGATCAATGGCAAAAGTTGTATCGTTATCAAACTTCATTCATCGCAATGTAAAAAATGCTGAGGATGTACCGGACATTAGTGGTTCAAAATTTATAAAGCCAAATGTTACACGGTGGTGCTCAAAATTCTATTCGGTTGAAAGGATTGTTAATATAGCTTTCAATAATGTTTGTGATTGTCAGAAGAAGTTATGGCAAGTTGCATTTAAAGAAATCGAGTTTGCTTTTTTGAAATCGTTCATTCAGACTATAAAACCAATAGTCACCGCAATGGATATTTTCTAAAGTGAAAAGTCATACATTGGTCACATTATTCAAACCATTATAGGATTAAAAAAATAACATCATATTTAGATAAAACCATCAATGCTCTTGTACAAACACTATCTCAAGGTATAGAAAAACGATTTGGTCCTGTTTTGGAAAATGAAGAATATCTTTTAGCAACAACAATAATTCCCAAATTTAAATTAAATTTTTTAAATAATGAACAAAAAATATTTGATCAAAGAAAATTTGTTGGCATACATAAATGAAATGAACCAAAAGTTTGAAAAATAAGATTTATTTAACTTGTATTTAATTGCAAATGTTTAAAGGTTTTTTGGTTAATGTTAAAAAGTAGTTAACTACTAGTTAACTACTAGACAGTAGTTAAGAGGTAGTTAATAACTACTGCTGTTAAAAGTAGTTAGGAAATAGTTACTAACTACTTTTTTTATGAGTAGTTAAATAAAGTAGTTAACTACTTTTAAAGTAGTTAAAACCCATCACTGACGGTTTTTCGCCTAAACTTATTCATTTTTGATAATAATAAATTTATTTTTTCACCATTATATTTTTTTTCTTAATACCTTTCTAACGATCTATGACACAACCCCCATTGCACGAATTTGTTTTTGCAAGCTAATATATATATATATATATATATATATATATATATATATATATATATATATATATATATATATATATATATATATATATATGTATATATATATATATGTGTGTGTGTGTGTGTGTGTGTGTGTGTGTGTCTGTGTGTGTGTGTGTGTGTGTGTGTGTGTGTGTAGTAAACGGTTGTTACAGGTGAGCGTAACTAGTGGCAACTTTTGCACCTTTTCACTTTGCGCGACTACTTCTTCTTCTTCTTCGTTGATCTCATCGTTCTCGTTGTCCGCCATATTTATTAGTTCAGCCTTGACTTCGAACCTTGTTTCCATTTCGTTTCGCCATTGTCGGCTCTTGCAGAATTGTTTATTTTAGTTGTTGGTTCTGTTTAATAAATCTTTAAAAATGACTTCAAAGTCTCTTGATAAAGAACGCGTGGTCTTGACGACCACAATTGGTGACCCCGACGTTTCTTTCCCCGACGTGAAAAATTCTGAACACCAGTGAAAGGGCTCAACCCGACGTGAAGAATCCTGAAAATCCTGGTAGACTTAAAATTTGAGCATCGATGTTTATAACCTTCAGCTAAACATTATTACCAAACACAAACTCCATAATCTTATAGGCTTATAGATCTATTTCGGCAATTTTTTGCCACCATCAGAGCCGTTAAACTTTTTTAAAAATAAAATGCAGTGACTAAATGTTAAAAGATACAACTAATTGAAAGGAATTAAAATACAATTTAAATAAAATTTAAATTCATTATATACAAATGTAACAACATAAAAAATATAGATCTACAAGCCTATAAGATTATGGAGTTTGTGTTTGGTAATAAATTATTTTTAAACCGATTTAGAGTATTGGAAAAAATTAAAAATAAAATCGATTCAGCCAAGTGCGCCACGTTTTTTTTTTTTTTTTTTTTTTTATAATAGTTTATAGTCCTTTACACCAGGTGTTTTAAGACTCTAATGGCTGTATGTAGGAAGCACTTGAGTACTTCCTGTCGTGGATCAGAATTTGATCCTTTTTACCTTTCCCTCCTCCTTTCTCCAGGCTTGGGACTGGCTCGCAATTAGCAAGGTGGAGTTAAACCACGTTTTTCAATCGAGTTTGCCTAAAATATATATATATATATATATATATATATATATATATATATATATATATATATATATATATATATATATATATATATATATATATATATATATATATATATATATATATATATATATATATATATATATATATATATATATATATATATATATATATATATTCGTTTCCTGCTTGCTTTCCCGTTCCCGCTCGCTTTTTTTTTAACTATCCTTAGTCTGCAGTCTTTTTTTGGTATCTTTAATAATTTATTAATGAAAGAAAAGAAAAACTGCAAACAGTCACCATCAGTCTCAAAAAGTTAAAACAATTGTAAAAAAAATTAGTTTAGGAAATTTGCGTATAGTTCAGCTTTTTAACGTATAAGTTTCAATTATCATCCAAGTTTTTTACTAATCTAATTTTAGAACAAAACATTTTTATGAGTTACAAAATATGATTTGCTTTTTGAATTAAATCCTGTAGAAATGATGAATATATCATGCTATGAAAAAAGCTGCCAACAGTAAGACATTATATTATTCATAAAGGTATATTTGAAGACATGAAACAATCCTCAAATTGGATTTCTCTTTTTCTTTTAGATGTGACGTCAACATTTTTAATTGTTACATGTAAGTGGTTTTAAATTGTTTTACTAATGAACTAGAAAACTATTTTATAAATTGTTTAAACAGGCATTTACTTAGATGTTACTGGAGATACAATTGTTAATCTTTATATCGATGGAAAAAAACAGGAACTTCCTAACCGTTCTAAAGCTAAATTTGCAGACCGAGTCCACGTCACTGTGGGTTAAACATTTATCTACAATTCTTCACTATATAGTTTATTTATTTTTTGTTTTAATTGCACCAATGTTAGCCAAAATTGAACATTTGATCGGATGCTTAATATTAATCAGTGCTTACCCGACTCTGGTAAACTTTTTATTTCCTATCTCATATTATTTTATGCCAAAAATTAGAAGTGCGCCAACAATTCGATTGTTATCGGCCAATTCACAATTGGTTTTGACCGTTTTAAAGCCCACTACACACTGACCAGTTTTTGCTGGTACCAGTCGTTTGGCACCAAAATCTGGAGTGTGTCACGAAAACCGCGTCCACAAATTATGTTAATTTATGCATGTCCAGATTCTGGTGCTAGTTTTTTGTCGGCCAATGCATGTTCTATTTATCTCCAGAACTGGTTGAGAAACTCACGCTCTGATTGGGTGATTGGTTTGTTTACTCTTATTTTAATAAATAGAAGTTCTGTTTACGTGAGTCGCCATAGACAGGAATGGATCAAGGTAGACCCCAAGATTCCTGACAGCCACCGAAGGCTGGATGGTGCCTCCAGCGAAGAGCAAAAGAATTGTCGGCGCCAATCGTAGCCCATGGCGGGATCCGAGCCACAATGCTTCCGTCTTATCAGAGTTCAGCAACAGCCAATTTGATGCTGTCCTGGCCGCCAGTTGTAGAAAGCAATTTTCAATTTGTAGGAGAAGGGTCGGAGTATCCTTTGGTTTAGAGTGTCCATAGAGTTGAATGTCGTCAGCATACTTGTGGCTAGTCAGGCCGTGCTCCGCCACCAGTTTCTCGACGTCGGCCACATAAAGCAGAAAAAGCAGCGGTCCCAGGACTGAGCCCTGCGGGACGCCGGAAGTAATACGTTCAGCAACCTCATTTGAACTACCTGGAGTTGAGATTGTCTGCTTTCTGCTTGAGAGATATGATTTGATCCATTCATGGGCGGTCTGGCGAATGCCGAAGGACACATCGAGCCGGGTCAGAAGAATGCCATGATCAACCGTGTCGAAGGCCGCGGACATATCAAGGAGGAGGAGGAATAGGACAACATTCCCGTCGTTGATAGCTCGACGAATGTCTGTGGCCACCTTAAGCATCGCTGTCTCGGTGGAGTGGTGACGGCAATAAGCAGACTGAGTTTCTGGAAGCAGAGAGTTATGGTCGAGATATGCAAGCAGTTGCCTCATCACCAGACGCTCAAGGAGTTTTGACAGCACACTTGTTTTAAAATGATTTTATTTAACTTCACTCGTCTCTCTGTTTGTTTGTTTGTCTGGGGTGATCAAATCTTAGAAACACAAATTCAGCCACTTTTCAACCACCTAGAGCTCTAAAACTTTGAGGAAAGCTTTATTCTGGCTGACAATACATGAATTAAATGTTTCAGACATGAATTTGGCTTTAAATCAATTAAAATTAATTAAAGTTGTCCGTTAGGGTTAGATAAAAACTAATCTATACATCGAGTTTAATTTATTAATTTCGATTTCATATGAAAGAAATAAATAATGTACAAGATTGAGCGTAACGGTTGTTTAGGGTTCAAAAATTTTAATTCGTTGACTCAGATAAAAAAACAAGTAAAAGCATTTTTAAATGCTTTTATTTAACTTCACTCGTCTCTCTGTTTACTGGTTAGTTAGTTTGTCTGAGGTGATCAAATCTAGGTCAAGTGTATTCATTGGTTTGCTTGTCTGTGATGATCAAATATATGATAAGTAGGCATGGCCAAGTGTATTCACTGGCTTCGTTAAATGCCCGCATTTCTTACGAGTCTCCTCATGTAACCAAAGACTATATAGACGCCTGAATTATGGAGATATAAACGGCTCAACTCAAACTCGTACGTCTTCATGCGATTTTTAACTGTGCGACTGCCTACCTTAAATCAATTAAAATAAATCAAAATCGATTTTATATGAAAGTTAGTGTTGTTGTAATAAACAAAATTATTAATAACAAATTAAATAAAAAGTACAAGATTGAACGTAGCGGTTGTTTAAGATTCAAAAATTTTAGTTCGTTGACTCAGATAAAGAGGCAAAATAAAAGCATTTAAAAAAATTCTTTTTTTATCTTTACTTGTTATTTAAATTTATTTTTTATATTTACTTGTCTTGTTTTATTTACATCGTCTACTAGTAGATTTAAAATTTACAAAATTACAATTTGTTAAAAGCGTTTGTATTATAGAGTAGAGTAGACTAACAGGCTAGGCTTGGCACTGATGTATATCCATCGTGATGGTGATATAGATATTGAAAATATCATAACAAGATTTTGCAAAAAGAAATCTAGAAAGATGACGTTTGTCTTGTAAATATTATTGAATTCTGATTCAATTAACCAGCCGCATTTAAATGGCACTTTAAAAAACTTTCCTTAAGGTTGTTGATTAAAATTTAAAATTGATTGCTTTAGTTTTACTTATTAATAACTTATAATGTAATTTTATTGCAAAGGGGGGGGGGGGGAAACTGCCCTCACCACCCCTCTGGATCCGCCAATGGCTCCACGGAGAGAAACGATTTTAACCGCTAAGTTTTCCGTTGACATGGGCTACTAGGCAGAGAGTGTGAGTTTCGGCTTACAGCCGTATTTACGTTTATTTATAACTTAAAAAAATCCAATTATGTTATAAAATAAGCTAAAAGGCCTAACTTTGTAAATTTAAAGTAATAAAAAGGGCTAACGCTTTTGACAGTAGTTTATGAAATGTTTAAAATTTTGTTTGTGTGCTAATTCTTTGACAATTTCGGCTCTCTCGGTTTTCGGTTTGTTTACTCACCGAGTTTAACTTTTGACCCTGAGGATGACTGATAAAGTTGAAACGGTCAGTAGGTTTAACGGAGAAGTTTTTGAGTAATTGTAGTCCGGAACAAGCGGAAACTGGAGAGCGAGCGGGAACGAGAAAGCGACTGGGTGCGGGAGAGCAAGCGGGAAATGAAGCGAATAGCTAGAATGAACAGGAGACCTAGCGGGAGAAGAAAAGCACGCGGGGAAGAAAACGGGAGCAAAAGAGAAAAAAGATAGAAAAAACCTCTAAAAACTCCAGTCAACGCCGGGTAACTCTGCTAGTAGGAAACATGCATGACCCGTGTATAAGCCCATCCAAAAATCGGGAAGTTTGTAGGTTCAATAAGCTATAAAAAACGTCGTTTTGAGCAGATAATGTAAGTGGAAAATAATTTTAAAAAAATTAAACCACCTAGCGAATTTTTTTTCTCTAATTTTCAGTAATTGATAATGCGTTTTATGTGTATTAAAGTAAATTTATTTTAATTGCCGTTTCACTGGTAAGTGTTATTTGTGAGCTTTTAACTAACTATTAAAAATTTCAGGGCCCGGTTCATGCAATAGCGGCAGATGTTGAAAACACTTATATGCGATTAGCGAAACTCATGGTCTGGTCAGACAATCCACATTTTAGAAGCGGAAAGCACTGGCACTGTACTGATGACTACCCTGGTGACAACTGGATGTTGGGGAAGTTTGTGCGTTTTTAATAATTTTATATCAAAGCATGTTAGTTAAGATAAACTGTAGCTGAATTGAAAAGAGTTTTTAAAGTAATTTTGGGTATGGTCTAAAAATTAAAAAAAGTTGTGTTTTGGTGCAAATAATTTTTTATATTTAGTAGTAATATAAAGTTTTGACAGACATAGTTAGGTTGTATTAAATTAAACTGAGTTTATACATTAATTTAACTTTACGTGAGTCTTACTTAACAATATTGAAATTCCGGAATTTAAACTAAACGTTTCAAAACCATTAACTTTAAAAATATTTTTTACATTTTCAATCAACCAAATATAAATGTTATTACAACGCTTATATTAATTTGCAATGTTGTTTGTTTGTTGTTTCAGTGCAAACGTTATTTTTGAAAACACCGCTACTTGTCCGATCAACGATGTTAGGTAACATCGAGCTCGGTTAGTACTTCGATGGGTGACATTAAATATATAGTCGATTATATATATTGATAGATCTATCAATATATATATATATATATATATATATATATATATATATATATATATATATATATATATATATATATATATATATATATATATATATATATATATATATATATATATATATATATATATATATATATATATATATATATATATATATATATATATATATATATATATATATATATATATATATATATATATATATATATATATATATAATCGATTATCAACTAACGCTCTTATTATCCAAAAAAAAAGTTTAGTTCTAAAAATGTTAATATGTTCACTTTATAATTATTATTTTTAATCTTTTAGTACATTATATTTTTTATATTTTTACAAACTTTTATTTAAGTTTCAATCTTTGTTTGTGGGTGTGTGTGCGTGTGTCCAGTGCCGTCTAGAGACCATTGCGGGCCCCTGTGCTAAGGTATACGGGCCCTGAGAGCCAGACGGTAGTGCCTAAAAATGTAAATGTTTTTGCCCATTCACTGATTGGCACCTGGCAGTAAAACTCTTCATATAATTTTCTTAAATTTTATAAAAACTGTTAATTCAAAATGAATTTTTTAAATAATGAATGTATTAGGTATTGGAGCTTTATCATTTTAATTTTATGATTTTCAAATTCAGGATTTACAAAATTAAAATACGTTTGCCATTAATGAAAAACACGTTTATTAATTGTGTAAAATGGCCAATTTTTCCAAATTTTCAATGTGATATTTTTCTTGATTTCCTTAATGCAAAATTGTCAATGATTTCATCAAATTCAATAGACCTAGCTAGATCACTTTCAATTGCTAATAACACTAAATCACAAAGTCTTTTCTGTCCTATTACTGATTGTTGTACACTATTTATTTGTTTCAATTTGCTTCATTTATTCATTTCATCAATCATTTCCAAAAAAACGTCATTTTTGTTATTCTGTACAAAAAGCTCTGCACATTTGTTCAATTTGTGTATCTGAAAGTTCCAAAAATAACCACATAAAACTGCTGATTGATTGGGCTATAGAAAATCTTTGTGTTGATCCATCAATAACGTAATCAACAAGTCTGTAAAAAACATCAATTTTAAAATTGATCGTTTCATTATTATTTAATAGGTGTTGGTGAGCTGAGTTGGTAGAGTGTTAGCCTTGAATTTGAGAGCGCCACGGTTCGACTGCCATTCACTGCCTAGTAGCCCATGTCAAAGGAAGACTTTGCGGGTAAAATCGTTTTCTCCGTGGGGCATGTAAAAGAACAGCGCTTTTGAACAACTCTGGAAAAGGCGCTATATAAATTATCGAACATTTACACTATCATCAATTTGTTGCCCGTTGTTTGTTTCAAAAATTTCATCAAAAAATACTTTTTTTTTTAAACTCTTTTTTATAGTATTTCTTTGTCTGTTGGCAAATCTGATGCCATGGTTCGGGCCCTTTTCACTGCTCCGGGCCCCTGTGCATTTGCCCTCTTTGCCCCCTCTCGACGGCCCTGCGTGTGTCTTTCTCTTTACACAAATCTTGCAAGTAAAATTTAAGCAGCTTTTTGACTAGATAGGAAGCTGAAACTTTCAGCATGGCTTTATATTGGATAACAACACATGATTCAAATAAGAAAAAACTTAATTTGAATATCTTTCGTATTTCTAAATCGATTGTACTTGAACTAAAAGTTTGTGTTGAAAAACTAATTTTTTCCTTTACTTGTATATTATTTTGGTAATTCAGTAACATTTTTTAATACTATGTTCTACCATAATCAACTTTATGCTCATTATAGTAACTAATTTTATGGCAAGACTTAAATACACATCTAATTAGCTGATATTTAGCAAAGCGTCTTTGTGCTTAAGTGAAAGAAAACATTTAAAAAATTTATAGGTTGATGAAAAGTGTAAAAAAGGTTTGATTGATAAGCCAAGCCTAAGAGATCACAAATCACCAATAATAGTAAGTCAAATAAAGAGATTTTTAGAAGAAAACAGCGTTATTGCAAAATTTTAAAAATAACTAAAAGTTATTTAACACAGGATATTTAATAAAAAGCCATGAATAAGATTCTCCTGTATTATTTTAAATTGCTAATGAACAACAGTTTTGACGAATCGAGAACGGAAAATGCAATCGTATTGGGAAACAATTCACTTGGTAAAGGGAAACTCTCTGTTGAAAAGATGGACCCGAGTGCTCAGTGGATTAGTGTTGCCGAGAGCCGTTCTGAAATGATTTTTTGTCATATTGAAGGTCAGTTTTTATGTAGAAAGATTTGTAAATTTTTGTTTGTTTGTCCTTTTGTTTAAAATATAATTTTGCAATCTTATAACTATTTAGTAATTTAGTTTTGACGTACACTTACACCTATATATACGTACTGCAGTGCTTTTAAAGGTCAAGAAGAAAACTTTAATTGATTTTTGAGGCTTTGTGGTGTTTTTTTTAACTTCTATTGGTTATACATAATTTTTTCAACCATTTACAATAGCGTCATTAAATTATAATTTACTTTATTATATGCTTTTATTAACTTTCTCTTGTTCGATGTCCATGGGATGTCCATATAGACGTTTTGAAGCTCGGAAAATCATTATAAAAATCACCTACTTCAAAAAAATCTATAGTTTAATTAAACAAAAGGTGAAGATGGAAAATAGCGTAATAAGTTATTTCCGGTGTTTTTAATAATATTTTCACTATAATAATTATCTATATTTATAAAAATGACATTATGTCTGTATGTATGTGTGTCATTTATGCATTGCTACGCCATTTATCTGATTGTAGTGAAATTTTCACACAACCTTGAAAGTTAATGGGGGAAGATTTATGTAATAAAAATTTATATCGAGCAAAAATGAGCGGAGCGGGAGAGCGATCGGAAACGGGAACTGGAGAATGATCGGGAACGGAAAAGCAAGCGGGAACGTGTGCTTCCTACATATAGCTATTTCAGTTTTAAAACACCTGGTGTAAAAGACTATAAACTATTATAAATAAATAAATAAAAAATAACCGCCTATATACTTTCATCGGCAATACATTTCAATAAACTAATTAATTTGCAAAGTTTAAAAATATACAAATATAAATAAATAAATTATAAATTAAATAGAAAAATAGAAAAAAGAATAAATATAGTGAAATAATAAAAAACGAGCGTTCCAGAGTGAGTGAGTCAGTGAGTCAGTCAGTCGGCGTAAATATATATAGTATCATTAAACTTTAATTATTCATTTCAGTCATTCAACACGTTACAACCAAAAAATCTCTTCCTAAAGGTTATTTAACGTTTTTTAAAACAACATTTTATAAAAAAAATTAAGAATTTAGAGTTGAAATGTAAAAAAATCAATAAAAATAGACATTTAACTTCAACTTGATAAGTACAATGTAAAAGCGGCTAGCCAGCTAATTTTTAAACACGCTATAGCAATAGTTGTTTAGAAAACCTTTTACCTGCAAACAACGACTAATGTTTGAAATTTCTAAATTACAAATGTTAGAACTTTTTTTGGAAAGCCTTGTCAGTGATTTAGGCAAATTAAAATAATTAGCAAAAATATAAAATAATAAAATATTCTTCAGCAATATGATCTAAAGAATATTTATGTTTTTGTTCAAAATAAATTAAATTATGCAATTATATTAATCAACAAAGATATTTAAATTCCTAAGTCTGTATGTATGTATGTATGTATGTATGTATATATGTACGTACGTATGTATGTATGTATGTATGTATGTATGTACGTACGTACGTATGTATGTACGTATGTATGTACTTATGAAATTAATTTTATTTTTTAAAAACAATAGCTTGTTATAGTTATATATTTTGTAAATATACATAGGTAAAACCTCGAACTTGTTTGCTTACATTGCCATTGGTGGTGGCGGAGTGGCTGGCCTGCTATTATTGCTGGCAGTTGGCTGTTATTTGTACATAGGTAAATTGCGATATATTGCTTTGTTAGTTTGCAAATTTAAAATTTATACCTATTTCAATTTTGCGTTTTTAAGAAAAATTTGGTATTTAGCTGCACACTACCCGTAAATTACGATGTTTTCATATTGTTTTCAAAAAATCGAAATAGCACAGCAACATTTATTTTGTTGGAGTAGACAGATTACTAACAAGTTTTTGTTTTAATCCGAGAAAAATTTTGTAGTTTCCTTTTTCTTGTACTTTAATCTACTTTCATCAGCTTTCATGTCAATGTAAGATGTGTTACAATTGAAGCAAACTGCAGGTGGCTGCATTTCTTGAATTGTGTATCATTATCTAAATTGTGTATCATTTTTTGAATTGTATATCATTTTTTTGAATTGTTTATCATTCTTTGAATCGTGTATCATTCTTTGAATTGTGCATTATTCTTTGAATTGTTTATCATTGTATTAACTGTGTATTTTCTTTGAAATGTGTTCGACTCGTTGAATGTGTCGTAATGCTTGAATTATGTGTGATGCTTTGAATTGGACATCGTTCTTTGAATTGGGTATCGTTCTTTGAATTATGTATGTTTTTTGAATTGGGTATCATTTTTTGAATTATGAATCATTTTTTAATTAGGTATCATTTATGAATTATAAATAATTCATTGAATTAGATACCATTCTTTGAACCTCATGAAAGAATTTGTTTTCGAGTCGTTTAGTCTTTCGGCATTTGGTTTTTTGTTAAATTAAGTTACATGCTGTACTGTATAAAATCTTACGTTAATACTGTTTTTTATGTTCATTTTCTAAGATACTCAAGCTTTTCATAATAATTGAATTAATAACATCATTTTTTTTAAATGTTGCAACTAAATCGAATCATGTCAATCATTTTTCAATGAGGCTGCTGGCTGGCATTATGTCTTACAGTCAATTTTGGTGGTTTACAAAGCGTATGAGACATTAAACTCTCTTATAGTTATTCGCCCAGATACATATTCTACTATAGAGCATGAACATCTTTAAACAATGGCTCACATTCACATGTACTACGTACCTGGTGTAAAAACACGTTCTGGTGGGCTTAAATTACAATAAACGTTTTATTTATATGTTTTTCATATTTAAACTTTAGATAAATAAAAAATTATTTAGTTGTATCTCACTACGATTTAATTTTAAGGGCCTGAACAAGATGAAGATGATTTGTCACCAGAAGGTATATATATATAGAGTTCTCAAAAAATAAAAACAAATATAATTGGCAGATATTTAAGAATTTCGGGCTTTTTTCAAACCGATTCAATACAAAATATAATTCAAATAATATCTCAAAAAACATTTAGACTTTCACGAGCAAGTCCAGCAAAAAAGTTGAAAATTACACCTTCTTTTTTCTAAATAAGTTTATGGCTCAACAACAAGTTCTTAAAACAGTAATCATTGTAATCTAAATAAAAGCTGTGAGTTCAGAGACGTCAATTCGGAGGAAACAGAGAAGGTATTTTTCATCTGACTTTCGTGGGCCCCTTGACATAGTTTTGGACCCCCAAGAAATACAAATGAGGTCCCAAAATTGGCCTAAGAAGTGTCAAGTTGAAGATTCAGAGGTTTGAATTTTTCTGTAAAAAAATGAATAACCAGTTTTTAGTTTATTTAATGAAAACGATATTTGATTTTTTAAAGTAAAAAGTTATAATAAAAACTTAATTTTTTCTATATTGATTTGAAAGTTTCTTATATTTTCAATTTGCACATATTTCACATATCAAGCATTTAGAAGAATGTGGTCAAGGTTTTCTATTTTATAGACTTATTATCATCAAAAAATTGCCTAATTGCAAAAACGTTTTCATGGTTTACTTAATTTTAGCTTTTAAGTGTCTGATGACGTAACTCTATGATGAAAAAAGAGATGTTTAGTGTTGATATTGCTCCAGAGAGAAAAAATACAGAAAGAAAGTGAAAGAGAAAAAAGGGGGGAAAATGGGAGTAGATTAAAAGTTTAACTTTGATTCCTTTTGTTTGGTTTTACTAAATAAAAAATTCAAGATATCTTACATAGAATTTTTAACAATTTATAACAACAGCAATCAAAATTAAAAAAAAAACTGAAAAAAATGTTGGGTTCCCTTTACGAAATTCCTAGATCCGCCACTGATATGTATGTATGTATGTATGTATGTATGTATGTATGTATGTATGTATGTATGTATGTATGTATGTATGTATGTATGTATGTATGTATGTATGTATGTATGTATGTATGTATGTATGTATGTATGTATGTATGCATGTATGTATGTATGTATGTATGTATGTATGTATGTATGTATGTATGTATGTATGTATGTATGTATGTGTGTGTGCTATTTGATTTTTATTCAATTTTTTTAAATTTCCGTTTGGAAAAATACATTCAGAAGAGGAAAAGAAAAAACATGAATTGGAAAAAGAAAATAGAAGGAAAAGAATAAAAAAAGAAGCTAGGAAAAACAGAAAACTTGCAAAAGCTAACAGAAAAAAGAAGCGAAAACAAAACTTGAACGATAAAGAAAAACTGAAATTGAAAAAATAAACTGAAAAAATAACAATTTGTACATATTTTTTGTACAAATTTAAACATAATTGTAATATAATAACAAATACTTATTTTGAGTATATAAATAAAATTATAAAATTTTATGATTTGGAACTTGCACAAATAACCAAAGTTTTTTAATAAAAGTTTTTTTTTGGTTATTATAGTTTCAAAATTCAACTTTTGAATGACTAAACAAAAATTTTTTTAAATTAATTACAAAAGCCTAAAGACTTCGCGACAGTGCTTTAACACGCTTGTTCTATTTTGAAGTTACCATATTTAGTTAGTGTTTTTCAATTGGATGAATGTTCAGCATCACCATGTCCCCAGTACCTAATTAAAATGCATGTTCTATAAATTACGGTTTTAAGAACTTCAAAAAGTGCATAAATTATTTTGAACGTTGGACGCAAAATACAGATTTGATTTGTAAACTATTTCAATGACGTATTTTTATTTGTAAACAATGTCAATGTTTATATTTTGTCAATTTTTATATTTTTACAAATAAAACAAATATTTTAGAAACACTAATTGTTATCATTTAAATTCCTTGTTAAAGCAAGTTATTTCACCAATTAAGCAACTTTCGGCAAGTGATTCGATTCTACAAAACACAAAACCATTTACAGCCAGATCAAGTTCAAGATGACAAATCATGGATTTTATTACCAATAGGAAATTGTTTAAAGGTTTTTTTCAAAATTAAGTGTTTGTGCAAGGTCAGTCAAATTTTCAGTGACTGCTCATTATATACATATATAGAAATATATATTTGACCATATGTTTAATTCTTTTGGTTCAATTGTAAATAGGGTTTATTTTGGATTTTTTATCCTCCATCCGAGATAGCACGATATCTGTCTTTTATCAAAAGTTATTTTATTTTTGGCATATTTTCATATTTAAGCAATACAACAGAATAAAAAAAATGAGAAAACCCCGAGGTATTGTGCTGTTTCAATACCATCGTTTAAAATAAGCAATTCAATGACATAGATATCATTTGATCTGGCTTGTCTTGGTAATTGAGTTGTATTTTTTTATGCTGATTTAAATATTTGTTATTGGTCTAGAATGACATGTGTTAAAGAATTTTTGCTGTTTGGAGTCACTCTGTCAAACATTTTTCTCAGCGGGAAAGGTACAACATTTCTAATTTTAATTTAATAAATGTCATGAAATTTAATTTTTTGGGCCTTGTAAATAAATTCAACTAATATTGGTATACGTCAGGTAACATATTAATTGATCTGACAAATTAAAATAAAATAATTCAATGTCCTCAATATATTTGTAACTGTATATCTACTTACTCTTGTCCGAGAGCTGCTAAAAGTTTTTCACTGACGTCAATTTGAACGAGATTTTAATTGACGGTTTTTCTATTTAAAAGCGTTTTTAAATTTATTTTAATTCGTATAGTGTATTTTTTAAAATTTAAAACATTTATATGACAATTTGTAAGCTGGAAATCCAAGAATATCCACTGTTAATGAGGTTTGCACCTGAAATCCCTCCTGAAAATATTCAAAATATTAATAAATTAACTGACAATAAACTGAATTTATTGGTTCATTGGTTCTGGTGATAATACAAATACAGAAATACTAATGCAAAAATATATATATGCAGATTACCATGTAGATTACCATGTAGATTATAATGTAGATTTTTTTTGGTTACATTTAACACACGCATTATCAAGGCACGACTTGCTCAAAAGCGAGAAAGGGTACTTGAAAAGGCAGCCATTTATAGGCGCCTACTACTTTAGCAATGCGAGTAAACTCTTTGTTTATGGGAAATTACCACATAGATTACAATGTATATTACCATGTAAATTGCCATGTAGGTTATCATGCATAAGTTTTATATATATATATATATATATATATATATATATATATATATATATATATATATATATATGTATATATATATATATATATATATATATATATATATATATATATATATATATATATATATATATATATATATATATATATATATATATATATATATATATATATATATATATATATATTGTTGTAATATCGTCAAATCGTATACCGGATTCTCTAGAATGGTTTTGTAGTTTATTAAAAAATAAGAATGAAGCTTTAATAAGTCTTTTTATACCTGCTCATATAATAATAATAAAAATAACACTTCAATTTAAATGCACACTATTTTAATATTTTGCACACTATAAAATGCAAACTCTAATTAATAAATGCAAACTATAATTAATAAATGCAAACTGTAATTAATATTAACTAACTATAATTAATATTTGCAAACTATAATTAATATTTGCTAACTATAATTAATATTTGTTAACTATAATTAATATTTGTTAACTATAATTAATCACTCTTTTATATTTCACTAAAATTTAACCGGATTCATAATTGAACCTTCGCCATTGAAAGAGCAATAATGCAAGCAAAAAACAATTCAGAAATTGATGATCTTCCAGAATACTGTTCTTCTGAAAGTGAGAATGAAGAACTTGTTTCAAACCTCAAAACACGAAAGAAAAAAATTGACAAAGATTGGAAGTTCAAAATAAGCCAAAGACTTTGTTAAAAGTGAGAACTTGTGGGCTTGTTTTCGCATGAATGACTGCGACAACATTAAAACCAGAACAACAATGACAGAGCCTATGAAAGCTGAAATCAATAAATTGTTTGATTTGAAACTGAAGGCAAAAGCTATCTTGGAGCACTTATCAAAACAAAATCTACCACTGCCAATTAAAAATCAACTGAATAATTATTTGGCATTCTTGAGAAAAACCAAATATGGTCCTAATATCATTAGCCTCGGAGAATTACATCAGTGGCTGCAAGATCATTCAATTGTTCCAAACGACATCAACAAAGCATTCATAATTAATTATGAAATTTCTTATGAGGACCCAGAATACTTTTGGTACTTCATTTCATCCAAAACAATGTTGAAAATGGCTTTGAATGCTGACCATGTTCATGCAGATGCAACATACAAACTTGTATGGCAAGGCTTCCCTGTTCTTGTGGTTGCTACAAGAGATCGAAATCGGCAGTTCCATTGTTTTGCACAGATGAAAAAACTGAGGACTTCCAATTTTTGTTCAACACACTGAAGACAGAAATTGCCAAGAAGTTATTTTTTTAAATCCTTTATCTTAACTTCACCTTTATGTCTGATTGACCGATTGATTGATTAATTGAACACAACCCGTCATCCAATCGATCTGAAGCTTGGTCCATAGACTTGTCAAGATCAAAAATTAATTTTGAGATGTTCACGCTCAAACAAAATTACAGAAATAAAACATTTTTTTATGGTTCACTTGTATAGTTATTTTATTGTAATAATAAAAGTATTTTGAGTTAATTTGAGTTTGTATGCCTTATTTTTCGAAGAATTGAACGATTTGTAAAATGTTCAAAAAATGTGTTTAATTTTTGTAAACACATTATGTTCATTGGTAAATTTTGTGAGCAATAAAACACTATTTGTTGCAGGATTTTGGATCACAGCAACTGGCGACAAACTCATATGTTCAAAAAATGTGTTTAATTTTTGTAAACACATTATGTTCATTGGTAAATTTTGTGAGCAATAAAACACTATTTGTTGCAGGATTTTGGATCACAGCAACTGGCGACAAACTCATAGAGTTGTTCATCAACACACGACGTGTTCCTCTTGATCATCCGCAAGACCCTCTTGTAGCCGATAAAATGATGATGAAAGTAAGAAATTTATTTCATATAATTTTAAAATAGAAAACTAATTGTTGATCAATGTACAAGCCCAAGAGTTTTGTACAGGATACATTAGCTATTTCATTATCACGAATGCACAGTCTTATGCTGCCGAAGTCAATCCTCTTTTGCGGATTGTGAAATATAATAAAACATGTTTTATCCATATTCAGAGAAAGTCTATTTTTTATAAACCAATCAGAGATGCACATTAATTCTCTGTTTATGTTATCAATTAGGGTTGCAAGTGAATAGTCAGAAGCTAAGACATTAGTATCATCGGCATACAAGGTAAATTCGAAAAACGCTGAAGACGAAACAATGTCATTAATATAAATAAGAAATAACAAAGGGCCTAAATCTGAACCTTGAGGAACCCCACAAGAAATAGATTTTTCCGATGAGCTAAAACCATTGTAAGTAACAAACTGTTTTCTATTACATAAATAATTTTCAACCCATCTTAAACATGCACCACCCACACCATAGCAGCTGAGCTTAGTAAGTAAGATGACATGATCAACAGTATCAAATGCCTTTGACAAATCAAAAAAGATAAATTGTAATTTAAATAAATATTTCTAAACAGAACAAAATGATAAATATTATAAAACCCAAAAATAATTAAACAGCATTAATATAAATTCTTAATAAGCAGAAATTTCCATTTCCAATAATCAAACATAGAATTATCCAAATAGTTTTTATAGTCAACATACATGTATAAAACAGATCTGAAAAATATATATTCAGCGTAATTACTTTTATCACACGCCTGCAAGCACTAATTTGATCAAAAGTTGACCCTTCATTGTATAACTTTTAAGCTTCAGAAAAAAGAATGAATATTATTAGCATGTAAGAACTATCCATTTTAATCTGATCTTGTGAGAAAAAATAAGTGCCTTACACAGTGCTCTTTTGATGTAAACTAAAATGTAAGGGCCTTTTTCGGGGGCCGTTTTGACGAGGCTGTTATGTCTGGAGCCTTTTTGTTGGGGTTTTTTGACGGGGCTGTTTTGACGGGGCCCATTTGTCGGAGCTCATTTGTCGGGAGCCGTAATGTCGTGGCCCTTTTGTCGCCGCCGTAATGTTGGGGCCCTTTTGTCTGAGGCTCATTTGACGGGTCACCATCTCTACGTTACAACAAATTTGAAGTGTTTTATTTCTTTTTTTACTCCTGCCAAGAACATGCTGGTCATTTATGCTGCTTGGACTTGATTATGGAAACTCAGTTTTGATTGGTTTGCCACCGTCTCCGTAATGTTTGACAAATTTAAAGTGGCGTAGGCCCTAAAGGACTTCAAGGCCAGTTTAAAACTATTGTGTCAAATTAACTCAAAGCAGAATACTTTTTCACGATATTCACCGACTACGTTTTTTTTCTAAAAATCGAGTTTTATGTAGAGTTATTTCTGTCTTTATACCTCTCCAAGGATCTACGACATTTAGGCAAACTGCCTATAATCTACTACTAAAGAAACATTTTCTTTCCCGAACCAGGTCAGGCCCGACCCGACCCGTGGACAACTCAGGGTAGAATATCATCATCAGGATGATTTTAAGTGGTTTAATGCATACGGGTGTTTTTGTCAATGAATGGTGAGTTGCTTTGGACTTCAGTTTGAAGAACATGTTTATTATTAAATAAATAAAAATAAATATATATTGTAATAAGTCACAAAAACATTTAATATTTTATCAATTTAATAATTTTTCTGCTTAAAACAAGTATATTATAATATGCATGTAGAGTGTGTTTATAAGCAAGACTTGGTGGATAAATTAGAAAGTGTTGCAGAAAATTGCTAAAAAGGCGGAATTACTTTGTTGTCCAAAATGAAAATAAAACTATAATCACATAATAAACTAAAGCTAAAACTAGAATTCTTAAAAATTCGAAATTGAAAGCAAACACTATTTATTTTGGCTGTAAAACGTAATAAAGTATTTAAAAATGAATGTAAGTAAGTAAGTAAGTACGTATCCATTGCCATCAAACTTGGACACCATGAGCTAATTTTATTGATATTTAGTACACTTGAGAAGCATGGTCAGGAGATGGTTTGCGTTTGCTTAGCAAACAAATCTGTCAAGTTGATTGATTGGTTGGTTGGTTGATTGATTGATTGATTGACTGACTGACTGACTGACCAACCGACCGACCGACCGACCGACCGACCGACCGACCGACCGACCGACCGACCGACCGATCGATCGATCGATCGATCGATTGATTGATTGATTAATTGAGTGATTGATTGGTTGATCTAAATTCAAGCCTTGCTTACGTTTTTTGGACTAGGAGAAACCTCGAGTCGCGGCGGCAATAGTGGACGGTAATGGCGGAGTACCTAGGTTCATGACGTGGTCAGATGTTAAGTTTTTGGAAACTGGGAATCACTGGCGCTGTAGCGAAGTCAAACCGGATGAGAACTGGACACACAGCGGGTTATATTATAACGTCTTTCAATGTAAACGAATTTTTTTAATTTTAACAGGTCTTATTTAATTTCTAATCCCAGTACCTTCTGAATGGGAGAGTTGCACAGTTTTTTTCAGGGTGAGTTGACAAGAAATTCTCTCAACCGGGGTGGCAACTTAGTTGCATCAATATGAATGACTTGAACAAAAATGACTGGCGGCGGCGACATGGGGACGGCGTCTTCGGGGAATATCTCTACACACACATACACACAGACATCGAAAATAATAAACAGAGATAATTTACAAAACGCTTTTATAAAAATCTTTAAATAGTTAAAAATAATTTCCTAACATAAAAGCGCAATGATGTATTATGTATGTATTATGTCACCCGATTACCATCTGCAGGTCTGAAAAAACTCACGTTGATAGATTATGAGACGCTGAACACGGTTTGTTAGGGCACTTTAGTATATATTATATATATATATTATACATATTATATATATATATATATATATATTATATACATATATATATATATATATATATATATATATATATATATATATATATATATATATATATATATATATATATATATATTATATATACATACATATATATATATATATATATATATATATATATATATATATATATATATATTATATATATTATATATATATATATATATATGTATAAGACTCTACTAGGAATCGAACCCACGTATCTACGGCAACACCGCCTCGCCTAAATGCAAGCGCTCTTACCAACTGAGCCACCGACCATCACCAAAAAATGATGGCTAGAAGTCTCAGTCTTTCGGAGCTACTTAACATTAGACTACGACTATGATAGGCTCAGAACTTCTTACTTCGGCTCGACTCGACAGCTAGTCTGCTGCCAGATAGGTAATTTTTTGCGAAGTGAAACACTGCGTTGAAATGTTTCAAGAGCCTACAAATAGGATGACTAACTGTCACCATATATATATATATATACATATATATGTATTTATATATATATATATATATATATATATATATATATATATATATATATATATATATATATATATATATATATATATATATATATATATATATATATATATATTAGTTTTATTCTATTTCCTACTTAGCCATTTCAACAAACAAACAAACTTATATAAACAATTAATAACCAAAAAAGATCTAGTAAGTATTTAGCAACCACTTAGTTAGATTATAATTATTACCATTTAATTAGAATAATAAAGATATAACAGACCAGGATGTCAAAGGACCAAGATTCAAACATAGCACAATTGCTTAAGTTTCTAATAGAAGAGAAACTTGAGAGGGAAGCTCGAGAAAAAGAAGAGAAACTAGAGAGGGAAGCTCGAGAAAAAAAAAGAGAATTGAAAAAGAAGAGAAACTTGAGAGGGAAGCTTGAGAAAAAGAAGAAAAGAGAATTGAAAAAGAAGAAACTGAAAAAAAATTTCTTCAGTTAATCTCAATGATGCAGGACAATAGAACCGTCCAAGTAAGACCAGACCTCTACAAACGAATTGAGCAATTTGTTTACGATCCAGATCAAGGCCTTACATTCACTGATTGGATTGGGCGATTTGAAGAAACTGTTCAGTCAGTCGGAGGCGAATCAATGAGCGATTCAGAAAAAAGAGCAACTCTGACCGGGAAGCTTCAACAAAACGAATACACACTACTTAAGGGTAGTATATTGCCGAGAACAACCGAGAATCTAAACTATGAGGAGACAAAAGGTTGGTTAGAAAAACTGTTTGGTAATAAAAAAAGCATTCATCAAAGACGGGTTGATTTTGAAAAGGGCCAAATAAGGGACTCAGAGACTTTCAGGGCATTCGGCACAAGGGTGAACAGGCTGTGCAACGAAGCACAATGGGAAAATTTCACAAAGGAAGCCAGTATGTGCTTACATTTTATATGGGAATTGAAGGATCCGAAATATTTAAACATTAAGCACAAATTACTGCTCAGGGTAGAACAAGAGTGCTCACTGGAAGAGCTTATTGAAGAATGTGAAAGGATAAAACTGTTACATACCGAACAAATGATTATTTCAGAAACCTTAGTTAGTAAGGTTAATCACTATTTAGAAAGATCACCTAAAAAATCTTCCAGCCAAGAAATCCGGGGTTCATCCGTAAACAAAAATGTTTGTTTTCGCTGTGGAAAACAGGGACAATTTGCTGCCAACTGCAGGACTGATGATAGAAGTCCCAAGAGACTTTTAAGTAGAAAGAGAAGTCCAAGCTTAAGAAGGAGTCTAAGTCTGTCGTATAGACGACACAAAATACGGGAAGTCAAGACAATTCCCAGCAAGCGAACAGTTATAGCAGCCAATAGAAGATACACCACGGTGAAATTTGGTGATGTCGAAATTAGGATGCAACTGGACTCCGGAGCCGATGTCACAATCATCAGTACAAAAACTTGGGTGAAGATTGGTTCACCAAGGCTAGATAAGGCAACAACGAAAATTGGTGCTGCAAACGGTACTGAAATTCAATTACTAGGTGAATTTCAAACCAAATTTTCGTGCGCAGGATTCAGAGGCAATGGAAGCTGTTTTGTGGCCAAAAATACAACACAACTTCTAGAAATTGAATAAATGGATCAACTTCCACCAAGGATAAAAGCGTTTGATGCAATCTGTTGTTTTGTTGCAGAAAAGCCTTCGCAGGAAGAAAACAGTTTAGCTGTTCGGTTACAAACATAGTTTCGAAATGTTTTAAAAAAAGAATTGGACCATTGCAGTAAAAAAAAAAGCAAGATTGCTCCTTAAGTCAGAGTCTCAGCCAAAATTTTGCAGACCACGAAAAATACTTTTTCTTACGAAGAAATAACCATTAGGGAACTTGAAAGACTAGTCAATATAGGAGTTGAATACAGTCACTGGGCGGCACCGATTGTGGTTGTTCCAAAGAAAAGCGGAACGGTGCGCATCTGTGCTGATTTTAAAACAGGCCTTAACGAAGCGCTTGAGATGCATCAACATCCATTTCCAACTCCGGATGAAATTTTTCAAAATTAAACCAAGGAGCTTGGTTTACTCAAGTAGATTTTGCTGTTGCATATCTACAGTTGGAAATGGACGAATCGTCAAAAGAGCTCGTTACGATCAACACTCCTAAAGATCTATATCAGTACCAGAGACTTCCCTTTGGAGTAAAAAGTGCACCAGGTATTTTCCAGGAAACAATGGATAATTTAACTTCAGGGTTAAAAGGTTGTGCGGCTTACCTGGACGATGTAATTGTGAACGGCACAACATTGGAAGAACACAATGTGAATGTTTTTGAACTATTAAAAACGGATTTCGGATTTTGGTTTTAGAGTCAAGATGGACAAGTGCTCTTTTGCCAAGAAAGAGATTAAATTTCTAGGGCATATTATCAGCAAAGAAAGCCGAAAACCAGACCCAGAAAAATAACAGCAATTGTAGAAATGCCCCCACCAAAAGACAGAAAACAGTTAAAATCGTTCTTGGGTATGGTTAGTTACTATTCTGTTTTTGTACCAAAGATGAGACAAATGAAAGGCCCACTAGATGACTTGGAAAAAAATGAGAAATTTGAATGGTTAAGAGTACACCAGCCTTAAGAAAGTGTTACAATCAAATTTATTGCTGACGCATTATGATCCCAAAAGAGACATCGTAATAGCTGCTGATGCATGTGAATACGGAATTGGAGCAGTGATTTCACACCGATTTCTTAATGGAACAGAAAAAGCAGTCGCTCATGCAGGCCGTGCGCTGACCCAAGCAAAAAAAAATTACGGCCAAATAGAAAAAGAAGCTTTAGCCCTAGATTTTGCAGTAAGAAAATTCCATAGATTTGTTTATGGAAGGCGGTTTACGCTTTTGACCGATCACAAGCCTCTCTTGTCAGTATTTGGTTAAAAAAAAAAGAATATCTGCACACGCTGCAAACAGACTACAGAGATGGGAACTGATACTCTTAGCTTATGATTTTGAGATCGAATATCGACGAACAGCAAATTTTGGTCAAGCTGATGCCTTATCAAGACTCATTGATTCCAAAAAAAACAACAGGAAATGAGGATTTGATAATAGCAGGTGTAAACGAAGACATCACAATGATACAAGAGGATACGATGAGACAATTACCTGTTAGTAAGAAAGATATTCAAATTATGACAGAAGAAGACTCTGAACTCAGAGAGTTAAGTGAGATCATTAAAAAGGGATTTTGGCCAAAAGTTAAACCTGGATCAAACTGGAATGCATTCCAAAGTAAAGCAACTGATTTGACTTTACATGATGGCATTCTATTTATGGGTGTAAGAGCAGTAATTCCAAAAAAACTGCAACAGCGTATATTGAGGATGCTACATCAGGGTCATCCAGGAATTACGAGAATGAAAATGCTGGCCAGACAGTCGGTGTATTGACGTGGAATCGATAGAGATATTGAAAGTATGGTGAAAACCTGTGATGCATGTCAAAAAGCAGCTAAAATGCCTATAAAAAACACGTTGTCACCATGGCCTGAGCCATCACATGCCTGGGAGAGAATTCACATTGATTTTGCGGGACCAATGGAGAATTCAATGTTTCTTGTTGTTGTGGACGCATATTCAAAATGGCCAGAAATAATACAAATGAGTGTGGCTACCTCAACAACGACAATTCGCGAGCTGAACAGAATGTTTGCTCGGTATGGATTTCCCAAGACATTGGTATCGGATAACGGAACACAATTTACTTCTATGGAATTTGAAAGGTTTTGTCAGTCAAAATTTATCAGTCATATCCGAATACCTCCCTTTCATCCACAAAGTAATGGTCAAGCAGAAAAATTTGTTGATACTTTCAAAAGAACCATACAAAAGCTAAAAGGTGAAGGAATTACTGAGGAATTGGTGCAAAAGTTTTTGTTGTGTTATAGATCTACACCATGCCCATCTAGTCCACATCAAAAATCTCCCGCAGAAAATGTTTTGGGGAAAAAAATTAGAACACCACTATCAGACTTACAACTAAATACTAAAAAAGACAAAAAGTATTCAGAAAAAAATTTTGCATGAAGAGACAGTTTGACAAAAGGAATGGGGCAAGACCGAGAGTTTTTAAAGAACAAGATGCGGTGTACCCTAGAGATTATAAAAATTCAAAGCATCTCAGATGGATACCAGGGAAGATTTTAAAAAGAATTGGAAAAACGGTTTACGAAGTAGAGATTGACAGAAAGATTACAAAAAGGCATACAAAGCAATTAAGACCAAGGAATTTAGATTGGGCACTTAAAGAAATGTTTGAGACATTCGACATGCCAGTACCCCTTCAAAATAAAAGTGATGGAGAGAAAGCCCCAGTAAGAATTGTGTTTCCAGGAGGGGAAGAGATGTTGGAACCAGACATAAAGAACCCTCGGGTTACGGAGAATGAGGATGGAGTGAATAGACAAGGATAATGAAGCCAATCCGGAGGAGTTGACACACATTCCAACAGAAATAGAACCGGAGACAAGACCTAAACGTTATTGCAACCCTTCAAAACGGATAGTACTGGACGCCAGTAGAAAATCATATGATTTTCTATAAAGAGGGGGAGGTGTTATATATATATATATATATATGTCTCAACTTCAGACTCGAACCCACGACTGTCGGATCGGCAACACCGCCTTGCATCATGCCAACTACCTTACCATCTGCGCCACTTCCACCGCCAAAAAACAGTGGTTGTTAAGCGCTTTTTGGGGTATGTTGAACACAACACTCGACTATGAATGGGTACGAATAAGTAAGAAAATTCCATAGATTTGTTTATGGAAGGCGGTGTTTTTTGGCGGTGGAAGTGGCGCAGATGGTAAGGTAGTTGGCATGATGCAAGGCGGTGTTGCCGATCCGACAGTCGTGGGTTCGAGTCTGAAGTTGAGACATTTATATCTTGCGTTATTTCGTGGTGGATTGTACGCCATCCAAGTTTCTGATATATGTGGCTCGTAAAAACATATCAACGTTATGTTTCCTTATAATATATATATATATATATATATATAAATTAGTTTTATTCTATTTCCTACTTAGCCATTTCAACAAACAAACAAACTTATATAAAAACCAGAAAAGATCTAATAAGTATTTAACAACCACTTAGTTAGATTATAATTATTACCATTTAATTAGAATAATAAAGATATAACAAAAAAGTTATTAGCCGCGAAAGTTTAACGCTTTGCGGATATATATAATGCATCGTACGCCATCTTTCAATATAAACAAGTTGAAAATAAATAAATCACTCGAAGTAGTAGTCGGCGGGTTTTTCCCAATTTTAAACAAGTTGTAAATTATTATTAACGACAATTTACTATTTTGCAATTATTATTCCTCTTATTTTAATTATTAATAATATTACTATTAACTATTTTGCTAATATTATTCATATTAATGGAAAGTTCGACGCTTTGCGGATATATTTTGAGCATACGTCATAATTCAATATAAACAAGTTGAAAATAAATAAATCACCGAAGTAGTACATCGGCGGGTTTTCCAAAATCAGCCATTGAAGGTTGGTTTTTTTGTAGGCGGTTTTTTTCATTATCAGCCATTAAAGGTTGGGTCTTCTTGTAGGCTTTTTTTTCACTATCACCCAAAATATGTTGTTTTTTTTGTAGGCTGGTTTTTTCGATACCATCCATTATTATTGTGTTTTTCGTAAGCGGTTTTTTCACTATCACCCATTAAATGCGGTTTTTTCGTAGTCTGTTTTTTCCGATCTATTCCAATAAATATTGTGTTTTTCGTAGTCAGTTGTTTCCCTATCACACAATAAATGTGGTTTTTTTCGTAGGCTATTTTTACCAATATAGCCCATTTAAGGTTTTTTTCGTAGGCAGTTTTTCCAAAATCATCCAATCAAATAAAAGACCCTTCCAAAACGTTTTCAAGTTAAAAATCATCTGCTAATGGCTGACATAGTCACATGCTTCGCTTGCGAAGCGTGCGTAAAGTTATTACTATATAAGCCCATTGGTGTTGTTTTTGAGCTTAGAGTGCTATTTGAGTGCGACTACCTTTACTATTATTATGTAAAAACTCACACGCTTCGCGCGCGAAGCATGCGTCAAGTGCTGGTTATAAACATAAAAGCGTGAGACGCAATCGTTTGAGTGCAAAAGAAAGCGCCCCACCTTTTTATGTTAATAGTTTATTTTGAACCTTTTAGAAAATTTACAGCATTTTAAAAAGGATGTACTAAATTTTTTAAATTATTTATTTTCTATTATTTAGTGTTTTTTAATTATTGAATATTTGTTTTTTTATTTAATTTTAATTATTTATTAATATAATATTATTATTATATTATTATTAATTAATTTTGAAACTTAATATTATTGACTGGATATCGAGAAAGTGTCCCGCTCTCCATCGATTGTAATAAAAACCTTTGCCAGCAAAGTATATTGCGCATACTAATTTAAAACAAAATTAGTAATTATTTAAATAATATTCTTAAGTATACAGGATGCGGCTATATTCCAAATTTCAAATCAAAAGCGTTCTGGAAAGTGGGTAAAAAGTGAACGACCTACACTTTTGTATTTTGTCAAAATATTTAAGAAATATAATCGGATAACATAAAAGAAAGTAATTCTTCCCTTTTAGAACATTTAGAAATAAAAGTGTATTTTAAAGTGTTTTTCTATATTTTGCTCTACTCCGTTTAGTCTGTAGGCAAATTATATACATTTTACATAAACTTATGTATGTTGTGTATATTTTCTCACCCTTTCCACTTCTAAGTAATATTTAATTTGAAATTTGAAAAAAAATATTTTAAATGGCGCCACGTTCAAGTGAACTTCGGAGCCACTGAATATTAATGTCATCCAAAAGATTTGGTAACGAGTGGTGTCGGAAGGTAGTTCCAGGTCCTGGGACCGATGACTCCAAAGTATCTGTCACCAAGTGTTGCTCGACGAGAAGTGGGCACGACGAGTTCTCCAGAAGACAAAGATCTGAATCTCTTGCAGCCAATGACAGAGCTGGTTGGTTGAAGGTCTTCACTGAGATAACACGGACCATTTTTATGCAAACACTTGAACACGAGCAGCGCGACTTTGTAAGCTATTCTTTCCGGAAGGCGAAGCCAGTGGAGTTCTTGGAGAATAGTTGTCACGTGGTCATACTTCCTGCTGTTGGTGATCATTTTAACGGCGATGTTGATGACGGTCTGGAGCCGGTTGAGTTGGAAGTTCGGTAAACCGACAAGTGTTGAATTGCAGTAGTCGATCCGTGGTAGAATGAGGGCAGTCACGAGGGTCTTCCTTCCAAGGATGGGTAGAGATCTGCTCACACTCCTGATCTGCCTGAGGATAGAGGAGCATGAGCGGACAGTACTGGAAACCTGTGACCGCATGGAGATGTCAGAGTCTAGGAAGATTTCTAACTGCGGATGAGGGGCTGAGGTCAAAACCACAGAATTTGATGGAGGAAGCGCTTTGACAAAATCCACAAAACCTCAGATTTATCCGGGTTGGGTTGCAAACGACTCCGTGATAGCCAACGACCGACGTCCGCGACACAAGCGGACATCTTTGCAGACAGTTCTGCAGTCTGGCCCGGAAGGCAATGCCCGTAGATCTGGGTGTCGTCGGCGTAGAGATGATAGTTGAGATGGTGTTTTTGGAGGACACTTCCAATCCCCTCCGTGTACAAAGAGAAGTGGGCCAAAGACGGAGCCCTGTGGGACGCCGCAGTCGGAGGATGAAAGGGGAGAAGATGAGTCGCAGTGTCTTACGTAAGTGTATGGGTAAAGCTGCTAAGCAAAATAGCCAAATTTGAACAGGGACAAAAGGCTAACCAAATTTCGGAGTATTATATTGACTCTCCGCTTCTATTGTTTGTTTTATAAGAAAAACAAATAGTAGATTCCAACAGTAGAAAACAATAAATATCAAACGGATTTTACAAAACTCTACCGAGAGCCAACCACGACGGCCACTTATTTACTGCATTTATTTACACCCAACACAAAGACCACACAAGCAGAAATGTGCGTCTCAACAGAATATATAAAGAAAACTTTAAAGTACTTCAATTGGAATAATCAAACAAAATGTTATCATCAAAAACTAAGTCGCATGCTTTTTAAATTCAATTCAAAAAACTAGAGGTTTCTTTTATCAATAATAACAAATTTGTTTTTCATAATAGATATGACGACAGCTCCATGCCCCATGCAGTTGTTTATGGACCAAATTTGACACCTGATCATAGCACAACAGTCCGTGGAATGGAAACTGCAGCATTGTGGATTGGCTCTCAAAACAGGAAAGCTACGAAAATATTCTGCAGAGTAGATAGTAAAATTTATTAAGTTGTTTCATTTGATTTATGGAAGTACGATTTTAAAAAATAGCATTGCTTGTAATACGCTGATAATATATTACCGAATAGAATGACAATTCTAATAACACTAAAAAATTTATTTTCTAACAGGGAATGCATTATACATTATATAATAAGTAGGAACTAAACCAATGGTTCCCATTTTTTTCGGGTGGCGATCCCTATTTATAAACGCCAAGTGACCCGCAAACCCGATACAATTAAAAAAGATATTTTTAAAAGTAACTAGCGGGGTTACCGGGGGTTTTTAGAGTTTTTTTCTCGTTTTTCTCTAGCTCCCGTTTAATTCCCCGTTTTCTCTCCCGCTCCCGGTCGCTTTCCCGTTCCCGCTTGCACTCCCACTCCCGGTCGCTTTCCCGCTCCCGGTCACTTTCCCGATTCCGGTCGCTTTCTCGATTCGGATCGCTTTCCCGCCCCATCTATCTCTTAATATTTTGTAATAACGCGCAATCGGTCACATTATGCAAAACTGGGAAGCAAGTCATGGCCTTCTTAATATTAAGAAGTCTATTAGCAAATAGTGCCTGTTACGCAATTGTAAACAGTGCTTCGAAAACTTATGCAATGATCATGTATAGGCACTTTTGGCCCGGATGGTTTTTTGGCCCCTTGAGCCGGGGGATCAGAGAAGGAGTCCAAACCTTCTTAACTTTTTCCCCTTCTTAACTTTCCAGGCCAAAAGTTCCTATGCGACCATCGAAGGTAATTGCGTAATTAAGTTCAAATTTTGTTTACGTAACAACGTTTGAAGGCTTCAAGCAACTTTTAGCAAATTTTACGTTTTATGGGCTAAAATAAGTTATGAAAAAGTGGAAAAGAAAAAATGAGCGCGAGCGGAAACGGAAACGGGAGAGCAAGCGGGGAAGGAAACGGGAGCAAGAAAGAAAAATGATAAAAAATCTCTTTAAACCCCGAGCAACGCCGGGTAACCTCGCTAGTGTATATATATATATATATATATATATATATATATATATATATATATATATATATATATATATATATATATATATATATATATATATATATATATATATATATATATATATATATATATATATATATATATATATATATATATATATATATATATATATATATATATATATATATATATATATATATATATATATATATATATATATATATATATATAGTTCCCGCTCGCTCACCCGCTTCGCTCCGCTTATTTTGTGACGATTTCAAAATTTTTTTTCTCTATATTTGTTTCCCCTTGACTCTCAAGATTGTGTGAAAATTTCATTACAATCGGATGAATGGTGTAGCAATGCATAAAGAACATACATATATACATATATACATACATACATACATACATACATACATACATACATACATACATACATACATACATACATACATACATACATACATACATACATACATACATACATACATACATACATACATACATACATACATACATACAAACATTCATTTTTATATATATAGATTAAAAACACCGGGGTTAAAAGTTAAACGAGGAGAGTAAACAAACAGAAAACCGAAAAATCCTAAATTGTCAAAGAATTGTCACACAAACAAAATAATAAGCATTCCACGTGTCAAATTAACAGAAAACATAAGACTCAGCAAATCAGAACATATGTAAGATAAAAATGCCACAGTGTTTACGATAAGGAATCATAAACCAACGTATCTGCATCAGAGGACGAGTCAGAAATATTAACATGCATGTTATTTTTGTCGCTAAAAGGAATACAGGGTAAACGCTGCATAGAAGTACTTTTCCTATACACAAAACAAGCGAAGAATCTGTGGAAATTTGTCAAACTGTTTATTAATCGCAGGTCTCATTGACAAAATATAGGGAGACTCTTTAATCTTCAGCCGGAAAGAGTCGGTTTTGCTTGCTAAAATCAAAACACCTTCTTCAAGTTCTTTGCGTGTTAGCTTTTTCAAATGAATACCTTCATAATGATTACGAATACTCCCGAACTGGAGATGCACCGTGAGTCTCCTTGACAACGTAGTGGCAGTGTGACCAATGTATGTATCCACCTTACAATGTGGAATTGAACTTTTGAAATGGTACACCACGCGACTTTGTTGCAAGGTCAGTGATACTTGCTTTATTATTCTTGATGACTAAATTAAAAAGTTTCACGTTTTTGTAATATAAACCCAATTTATTCCTGACGGGGTCTTATAGAAACTTCTTTTTTGATAATCTTCTTAATAATATTTTCATCAATTCTGTAATTGGGATTCGTTTGATTTTTTTAGAACACATGGAACTCCTGGCGTACATCATGACCCTTGTCAGCGTCAGACCCAGCCGAACTCACAGATCTTCTCATTTTGGTCTTAAATTGTTAATAAAAGAGTCAAAAAAGCTGTTAGAGTAGTTGTTATCTATATATATAAAAGGCAACGTATGTTCATTAATAACGCCAAAACCAATGAAGGGATTTGCACGAAATTTTACATAATAAACATTTACCACCTAACAAATAATCTCATTTATTTAAAAAAATTGTTTTGAATGTTTTTAGAAAATTAATTTTTAGAAATATTTTATCTATGCAATTTTAGAAAATTAATTTTTAGAAATATTTTATCTATGCAATTATATCGCGGCTTAACGAGCTTAGGGTTGCTTTCGACTTCTGTTCCGTCGTTGTTGGTTGTCGCGATTTCTCAAAATCAAAAGTGAGTATTATTTTACTTATATCAATTATATCAATATATCAAAAGTAATATATAATATACTATATACTATACTATTATTTTTTTAATTACTGTATATCGTTCAAATGTTTTTGAATGTTTTAGAAAATTAATTTTTTTAAATATTTTCGCTATTGTATCAGAGCTATGTTTTGTTTACATTCGCTGTTTATCGTCTCGGTTTCTCGAAATCAAAGTAATTTAAAAACTTAGGCTACTATTCTTATATTATTTACTTAGGCTACTATTTTTATATTATTTAATTGTTAATTATTGTTGTGTATATATTAAATTGTAAATTGTTTCGGTCGTTGTGTGTCAGGCTATCATTATCGCTCTACCAGTCTAACCACTCTAACCAATCTAACCACTCTAACCTCTAACAGATATTATTTTGTGCTACTTTTAGTCTAACAGATATTATTTTGTGCTTACAGACAAGAAAATTGAAAAATTTATTGTGAGTGAGTATATCAATATAACTATTAATGTATTTTAAGTATAATAGTATAACTATTAATGCACCTTATGGAAAAACAAAAAACATTGTGTATCAGAAAGCTTTGCAATAAAATGACTGTATGTGTTTGTTGTATTTCTTTTAATTAAAAATCAAAAGTATCTGCATAAATGTTTCAATAGATGCAAAGATGCCCGGGCAAACGAGCGGTTAAGGAAACGGGAGCCAGAGAGAAAAACGATAAAAAACCTTTAAATTCCCCGGGCAACGCCGGGTAACCCAGCTAGTTAACCAATAACTGCTAGATTCTGACTATACCTTTATAGAAATCTGTCCAAGTTTCTGAAAAACGATAGGCTCTGAAAAGATAACTATTAACACTTCTTTTATACCTGCTTGCTGTCACCATTTAGCCATGTTTGATTATTAGTTGGTTTAATGAAAACGCTGGTAGTTGGACCAAAATCAGTTATTGGGATGATAGTGTCAAGACAATTTACTTCTCTTTTACTGTCATTAAGGTCGAAGGTAAATTTAAAAACTGAATTGCTTTCGAAAGTAACAACTCTCCTCGTTTAACTTTTGACCCTGAGGATGACTGATAGTTGAAAAAGTCCGTAGTTCTAATAATAAAATTTAACGTATATGTTTTTGATAGGGAACGTTCCCTAGTTTTTGACTAATTGTAGTCCTGAACAGTGATGCTCTAAAAGTTGTTTCTGCCGAATGGCGAGTTGTGTTTCATAGAGCATGTCTCAAAGATAAAGATATATATATATATATATATATATATATATATATATATATATATATATATATATATATATATATATATATATATATATATATATATATATATATATATATATATATATATATATATATATATATATATATATATATATATATATATATATATATATATATTAGGGTGGCCCTAATATTCTAACTTCGGCAAAAAATGCACTTTGTTTAGTCCCTAATGATAAACCATGCTTTAAAAAAGTTATAGCTGAAAAACTTTTTAATTTTTCCAGTTTTGACTTCTGAAGAAAAAAATCAACAAAGTAAGTGTTTTTTGTTTAGTTTGATTTTGCAAAATGATTAACTACATGGAATGCTATATTGCAATTATATTGTAAGAGTATTTCAATATCATAATATTAATTAAAAAAACTTATTCACGTTTAAAAAACCTACCGAAATATAAGATAAATCTTATTTTGAATGAAACGTCTGAAGCGTCGTCTTTTCAATGACTACTTATGACTAACTTTCACAGCATCTGATTCCGAAAAACTTAAATTTTATTGAGACTTAGCATTAAATATTTTCATCTTGAGAAACATATTTATTGAATATTGTTTTGTCTTCCTTAATTAAATTTATGTTATACATTTAATTGTTTTATGAAAAGATTTGTTATCTGTATATATAAAGAACAATGTGTGTGTGTTGTGTGTGTGTGTTCGAGATTTATATCCAAACTGCTGGAGCAGCGGGAGTGTGAGAGGAAGTCGGCCACCATATTGTTCCTTCCGAGTTCTTCATTGAAGTCGCCTGTCAACCGGGGCTCTGTCTACCCGCGGCAATTGCTTGGGTCTCTCTAAATACAGGTTGGTGACTATTGGTGAGGCATTTCGCTGTTTCAGTCAGTAGGGGTAAAAATCTTCTCATGTAACGGAAAAACCCAACAATTCTTTTAATTTTCTTCTTTTTTTTGGAGGTCCCAAACCTTCTATGATATTTATCAAAGTGTTTTTTAACTTTTTACCTTCAGCAGTTCTGGGATTCTGTAGGCTTTTAGATTTTTTGGTTTGAAATCCTCCATGATTCGGATTTCATGTTTTGTAACACTGCAGAACCCTGGCTCGTCTGAAAATATTTTCTGATATCCAAACACCGCGTAGTTCTCTTTGTTGCTCGTCGGATAAATGTTCAAGTTTAAGAGGATCGATCGTGAGTCTCTCCTTATTTTCTTCCGAGATTTTCCTTCCGATGGTTGTAATTTGATCAAAATTTTCATCTTTATCGAGAATTAACAAGCAACTGTTCACTATGGTTTGTTCAACTCGTTAATGATAACTTTTTATTTTGTTGGAATGTACGTGTTGACGTTCTCCTTCCAGTTCTACGATACTATCCATTGAAATATTTTGCTCCGCCAGAATTTGGTAATAAAATCACTAAAGTCTCCTATCTGGTACTTTTTATCAGTGCTTCTGAGGTTGTAATTATGAGCACTTTTTCTGTTTGATGTGAGAATAATTTTATGAGTAGAACTTTGCTAAATCCAAATTTTCTTTGAGGGTTCTAAGATATTTTTTTGTTTCTTACCAATGTTGAGAGGTAGGATTCGCTCTCACACCCAGGATTCTTGTAACACTGAGGCTCTGGTGGCAGAGTGGTAGAACTTTCGCCTGTCGATCGTTAGGTCGCAGTTCGAGCCTCACTGGCGTCACCAGCGTAACTCCCTTAAGCAAGGAGTACACTCGCATTGCTAAAGGGGAGGCGCCTATAAATGGCTGTTTTTGCAAGGATCCTTTCTCGCCTTTGTACAAGACTTGTCTTGAAAAAGGCGTGTGCTAAATGTAAATATAAAAAAAAACAATGACAACAGTCTTCGAAGGATAGTCCCATACACCAATGTTACGGACTGATATGTGTTGATAATTTGATAGTCTTCAACGTTTCCCCATTGTCAAAAATCTGTGTCAGAAAGCTTAACGCAATAGTGAATAGTGGCTAACAATACCTTCATCATCGCTAATGAAAAAATTGTTCTCTAAAGAGGCTCTTATTTCATTACAAAGATGAAATCGTTTAAATGATAAGGATTTTGAATTTTTTGAAAAACTTCTTTCACTGCAGGCAAATAAATTTTAAACTGTTTTAATATGCATATCAGCAAATGGTCGTCTGTATGAGTATTGTGTTTTCAAAATCATAAGTTAATTATTTTAAACGCCGTTTGATTGCTAATTTGATGAGTAATTTGGTTTTTACATCTATATCGTTAATACTTGATCTTCCCAATACCTACCTATTCAATATGTGGTCATGGACAATCATGGTCATGGTTAGAAATAGAAGAAGTTTTAGAAAATATTAATATGAAGATAATATATGACTCTAAGGGCATAATTTGGTTAGGCAGAAGCTGCCCAAAGGTTTTTTTTATTTTGTGTATGGAAGTTTTAGAAAGTTTTTGAAAAAAGTACGTACGACTTCCCTACCACCATAATCTTAAGAACGTGGCTTATATAAATAAAAGTATTTTTAAATCCTTTATTTTAACTTGACTGTGTATGTTTGCTTGCTTGAGCCATACGTCGGGACCCTATACCTCTCAATCAAGTTGAAATTTGGTGGGTTGATTTGTCGCTGAGAACTTCACTTTCTATTACATTTTTAGATTGATTTGACGAAATATAAGTGAATTATAGAATAGAATCAATAAACCCTTAAAAAGCTTAAAAAAACTTAAAATGTTATATAGAGAAACAAACTTTGAATTTTTAGTTTATTTAAACAAAGCGACACTTAATTTTCAAATACAGAATTTTTAGTAAAAATTTGTTTATTCTATATTGATTTGAAAATAGCTTATATTTTCAATTTTCACGATAGAATTAAAATTTTATGAGTTTATTTGTTGCTGTGGACTCTAAATTTTATTAAATTTTCAGATTTATTGGACAACATTTGAGTAAATTATAGAATAAAATTAATTTAAACTAAAAATTGTTGAAAATTTTATGTAGAGAAACAAACCATCAATTTTTTTTTATTTAAAGAAAGCGATATCTAAATTTTAATTTTAAAAATTTTTAATAAAATAGTTGTTTATGCCTTATTGATTCAAAAATAGCTTATATTTTCAATATTCATAACGAGTTGAAATTTAGTGAGTTTATTTATTGTTGTGGACTTTACATTTTATTAAATTTTCAGATCGATTCGACAACATTTGAGTGAATTATAGAATAAAATCAATAAATACTTTGAAAAAAATTAAAAAAATTACAAATTTTATGTAGAAAAACAAACTTTGAATTTTTAGTTTATTTAAACAAAACGACATTTAATTTTCAAATTTAAAAAATTTTAATAACAAATTTGTTTATTCCATACTGATTCCAAAGTTTCTTAAATTTTCAATCCTCAAATACTTCATCTAAGTATTTAAAAGTTTGTGGTCAATGTTTTTATATTTAATAGACTTACAATCATCAAAATATATTTGCAAAAAATATTTAGTTGCCGAATAACAAAATTATAAAGGATTTTTAAAAACGAAGATTTTTTACGGTTTTCTTGTTACATTAACTTTCCCTTGTCCACAGGGGCGCAACTAGGGGGCAGGGGGACGCAAGCCCCTAGGCCAAATCGGAGGGTCCTGCAATTTTTCTAAATTCGATGAGTTTTGGGGGGGGGGTGCTACATTTATTCACAAACTTATTTTTTTTAAAGTTGCTTTAGTCAAAATATTTCTTCGCTTGCGGCGGGCTTTCTTTCGTTTTTTATTTTAGCAAGCCCCCAAGGCCTAAAGGAAGGCCCGGCAAATTTTTCCAATATGAGGGGGTTTTCTTTGGGTGGGAATGTTACATTTATTCATAAACTTTTTTACAATTGCTTAAACTGGTTTGAGACTGAGTTTGACTATCTTCAATTTGCAGTCTTTATTTTCTATCATTAATAAACTCTTAAAGATACAAAAAAAGACTGCAGACTGAAGATAGTCAAAAAAAAAATATTTGCCTGCGGCGGCTTTCTTCTTTTTTTTAAATTTTAGCAAGCCCCAGGCCTAATCGGAAGGCCCTGCAATTTTTTCAAATAAAAGGGCTTTTTCGTTGAGGGGGTGCTACATTTATTCATAAACTTAATTTGTTTTACAATTGCTTTAACCGGTTTGAGTCTGAGTTTGCAGTCTCTCACTCTATAAATATTTGTTTTTTTTGTTGGTTTGCTTATGCTTAATATAAAGAATAAAGAAAAAAATAGATGAATAATTAAATTTTGAGTGAGTAGACCAACTATATATATATATATATATATATATATATATATAAACTCATGAAATAATTATCAGCCATCAGCTCCTATGTGGACATGTTTTATCAATAATTTATTTGTCTGTTTCCTGTCGAAATAATAAAGAAAGTTTTGGGTAGAAAGTCGGAGGTGTTTAGCTAAGACAAACTTCAGTTACAGGTATTGCGTCTTATTTATTCTTCAATAAATTACAAAACCATTCCAGAAGAACCCGTATACGATTAGCAATATCGCAGCAATTGGTGTCAGGGGTAAGAACCGATCTTGTAAAAAATTGAAACGGTTAACCATTGGCCGGTTCTGAGAAGTTATCAGGAATTAAGAAGCTTTCTTGGTTTGTGGACATATTATCGATGTTTTGTGACCAACTTTTCTAGCATTGCAAACGACCAATATAAGCTTACGGAAAATGCACCGTTTGATTGGTCAGAGTCATGTCAAGAAGCATTTGAACTACTAAATAATGTTTTAAGTTTGACACCAGCTCTGTCGTATCTGGTTCCTGAAAGGGAATTTGTATTATACAGAGATGCAAGTAATAAAGGAGTCTGCTGAATCAACTTGTTGACGTCAATGAAAGAGTTGTACCTTATTTTGCAGAACTTTGTCAAAACCTGTTATTACGACATTAATTTTGTTAATTTTTGAGATAACTTTAGATAGTTTATACTTTATAAAATGAGATCAAAATATGTAATAAGTTAAAAAAAATCTGTTTTTAATTCATATGCATAGTTCATATATCGGCATTTAATTATTTTCTAGGTAGCAATGCATATTTCTACCTCTATTTAGGACTTGGACTGGCCGGTGGATTTATTTTAATACAAATAATTATTGGAACGTGTTGCTATATTTGCTACGACGGTGAATTTTTATGATTGATTTCAGAGTAATATGCAAAATAAATTGTATAAATGTTTATTAAAATTGATTTTTTATTTGTTTTTAGATGGTGAGGAAGCCGTTGACAAGAAACGTTAGTTTCACTCATATCTAAATTCCGGAGATAAATCACTTTAATTTACTTATTTATATAAGCCATTTTTATTTAAAGTTGCTCTAAGTGAACTGACTGAAGACATGAATGCCGCCATAAAAGTGGCAAATTTAAAAAAAGAACTAAAAGCTGCCGACAGGACAACCGGCAAAAAGGTTGCAGAAAAATCTAAACTGCTTGCTAAAAATAAAAAAACGTAGTTGCTTTGCTTGTGTTTTGTGTTGCATTTGTCGGTCAGAAAAAAATAAATTATGCAAATTTAATAGTTTGTAATACATTTGCAAAATTTGAGGATGGTGGGTAGCCATCGGAAAAGTGAATAGATTTCAGTTAGGTGGGTTAACTTATTAATGGTCACTACCAGAAAGACACGATGGAATTAAAAATATTTATCGTTTTCTGATCTTTTATGTACCATATACAATATATTGAAAAAGAAAAAAATGTGTGACTTTAGAAATGAGTTACATTGAGCGTTGCGTTTTCGCAACCGTAACCACTTGAGTAAACTTTTCACTTGCCCACAGCTCCATTAAGCGCGACCTGTTTGGTGTGCCTCTTGTTCAATACTTTTCGTCGATTCAAGACGAAAACTTTTCCCAGGAGCTCCAATAACAACACCAACCTTTGACTGAAGTTTGACACAACTCTTCAACAGCCTGCTTACAAAATATTTGGTAGCCTTCTAAACACTCTTCCGCCTTTCCAGAAAGCACTTGCCGCAACAACTTCATTTCTATCAAAAAACTCAAGAGAGTGCAACCACACTTGGCCATAGGGCCGACTTCGGCGGCGCCCCGCCACAAAACTAGATCAAGTCTCTTTTCTTTATTGTCGTCGTGCCCCACTTTATGTGTGCAGTCTGTCCGGCCATCATCTGTCGCAAGTTCTGAGACACAGCCGGTTCAAACTGGGTTTCACCGCAGGAACCTACATTTTCTTTAACAGGAACATGCTGGTCCACTACTGTCTCAGCCGTCTTTACAAACAGACTCTTAACAGCATTGCCATCCAAACAACACTCAGGCAAACCACCGCCAGACAATCCCCCGTTTCCATCCATTTGTTTGCTGTTCACTGACCTGACCGCTAGGAAATAATATTTCTCTTGTGTTTTCTTGTGATTCTTTGTTTTCTTTCTTTGTTTTCTCTTGTGCTGTTTTGTTTACTTCTCTCCATTCCGCTATAAAATCTTTCAAAAAGTTTGTTATTCCTATCAAACTCGTATCCTTCCGAGTCGAAACTATTGTCCTCCAATGTCGTCTGGAGGCAGTCAACATGCTCTGGCTGACCTCCCTTACTGTTCAGTCCCCGTTTTCTTAGCTCCCGCCTCAACTCAGCAACAGAAATATTTTCCAGTACTTTTAAAACAATTTCTTTCAATTCCCGATTCTGATACCAATGTTGTAATATCGACAACAGTATTTGCGTTCTTTTAGAGTGATTTTATAATTTATTAAAATGAATAATAATAATGAAGACCTGGTTTTTTATTCAAATAATTCAGTTATTTCCTGACATCTTTACTAACAGGAATAAGATAATAATTCCAAAGATAACAATAAAAATAATAAAAAATAACGCTTATATACAAATGTACTGAGAACTTAAAAATAATTTTTAAATGTAAGTAATACAATTTTATATAATAATCGCTGATTTTAATATCAATTTCCACTCGATTGACTTTACAGAATTTAAAAGGTTATTTTAGGGAACATAACAGTAGGTATAAAAAGACTTATCAAAGCTTTATTCTTTATTTCCAATAAACTACAAAACCATTCCAGAGAACCCGGTATACGATTCGACAATATTACAACATTGGTGTCTAGAAGTGGATCAAAAGAATGGTTTTGAAAGCATTGGATGAGCTTTTGTATTATATATATGTATGTATATATACATATATATGTATATATATGTATATATATATTCATGTAAATCGATGATTTTACGATCAGCTTCCCATTGATAGAGATTAATAGGATTTATTAAGCTTCATTAATTAATTATTCCAATAAACTGCAAAACCATTCTATTGAACCCGGTATACGATTTGGTGATATCGTAACAATATATATAAATTAATATCGATGAACTATTTCCCTAAAGGTGATCCCACGGTTACTACAGATATTAATGAGATCGTGCTTAACTTTTCTAGTTATTTTCAGCTTATATTATTATTCTAAAACCAGTTACATCTGGAAATCGATACCTGATTTCTGGGCAAATAAACATCATAACAATTGGCGACAAAGGATAGGAATAAAATCACGCAGTGGAAGATATTCAAAAGATAATTGAACTTTTTCAGACGCAGATGGAAAAAAGCGAAGAGAGACACAAGATGCAGATGGAAAAGAGCAAAGAAAGATTCCTAAAGCTAATGAAAGAAAATGCAGAAAAAAAAAAGGAGCTGAGGAGAGAAAATGCAGAGACAGAGAAAACTGTTAGAATTTATAGAGTCCCAAAACGAAACAAAGACAGAGTCAAAAGAAACACTTTTTGATCGACTACGTCAGAGAGTGTAAAAGTTTTCCTACGAACCAGAGGAAGGACGATTTTTCAGTCTGTGGCTTAGACGTTTTGAAGACACTGTCAAAGGTCACGAAAGACATCATCCAGAAGAGTCAAAGACTGAACTTCTTCGAACTCTTTTGGACAACCACACATATGCAGTTTTTTTACCAGAATTTCTCCACGGCTTCCCAGCGACATTGGTTGGGAAGAAACCATGACAACCCTTGAACAACTATTTGGCCCTAAGAAAAGTCTCTTTCGACGAAGGTTTGATTTTAGACAAATAATTTGTACGTCAGGGAGTGATTTTAGCACTTATGGAAATAAGATCATTGCTGCTGCAGAGGCAGCAGAACTTCGAGGAATGTCAGACGAAACACATAAGTGTGTTCAATATGTTGCAGGACTTCAGGCACAAGAACATGTAGAGATACGTTCCAGGCTGTTACGCATGTTGGATGGCGAAAGTAGCGAAAAACCTATTACAGTCATTGAATTAATAGCAGAGTCTGAACGACTTAAGACTGCACTGGATGATACTAAAACAATCGAAAGACCGGATGTAGAAATTCAGGCCATTAACAGATACAGCTCACCTCACGGAAAGCCATTGTCACCAAGACATCAAGCAGAGCCAAAAACACCATGTCCCATTTGTGGTGGACCACATTGGAAACGAGAGTGTCCTAACGTCAGACCGACGAGTTCTCCAGATTTTCGAAAATCACGAAAATTTGTATCACGGATCATCCAAGCTAGAGACAAAATTCTTTTACACAGAGAGAAAAGAGTGCTTCTGGACAAGACCGATTCATTAACCGAGTAGACAACGGAAATGAAATCAAACAGTACATTGAAGTCATCATCAACGATAGACCGATTCAACTTCGGTTAGATACAGGAGCTGAAGTGACTCTCATCTCTCGTCCAACGTGGATAGTCATCGGTCGCCCCAATCTTACCTCAGCGACGGCAAATCTAAGCGCAGCAAATGGTCAACCCGTGAGGACCGAGGGAATGTTTGAGACAAAATTTACCGCTGCAAATAAGTCAGGTCAAAAGTACCATGGTCGGGGTACTGTTTACGTCACAGATTCAAACGACCTCATGGGAATGCCATGGATAAAAAAACTTCCTGACTTCAAAGAACTGTCAGAAAACTATTCTGTCATGGAAATACGGAGCTTCAACACAGACGTGGAACGCACAGCCATCACAAAAAAATTAAAACACAAATACGCTGATGTGTTCCGACCGGAACTAGGACTGTGCACAAAAGTTTCAGCTTCCTTACAGCTTAAACCTGGCGCACAACTCATATTTCGACAGAAACGCCCTGTTCCCCATGCCGCTTAAGAGCAATTGGATAGCGAAATTAACCGGTTACTAAAAGAAGGAATAATCTCTCCTGTGGATCACTCTCAGAAGGCAGCACCCATAGTTGCTGTCCGTAAAGCAAACGGCTCCATCCGACTTTGTGCAGATTTTTCAACGGGCTTAAATGATTCACTGATGCTCCATAGACACCGGTTACCTACCATGGATGACGTTTTCACAAAACTGAATGGAGGGACAGTTTTCTCCCAAATAGATTTTGCAGAAGCATACCATCAAGTAGAAGTGACGGAAGAATGTAAAGAGCTCTTAACAATCAACACTCATAAAGGTTTGTTTCGTTACAACCGTCTACCATTTGGTGTGAAATCAGCACCAAGTATTTTTCAACAAATCATAGACACTAATCATAGGATTACTGGTCTAGATGGCGTTGCCGCCTATTTAGATGATGTCATCGTCACGGGACGGACATTAGAAGAACACAACACGAACTTAGAAACTTTATTTGACCGAATTTTAAATTATGGCTTCCGGATTAGAATGGAAAAATGCCACTTGTTAATGACGGAAATCACGTACATGGGAAATGTAATTTCAGCTGCAGGCCGTCGTCCCGATCCCAAAAAAATCGATGCAATAATTCATATGCCCCCACCCGAAGATGTTGGACAGGTCCGTACTTTTCTTGGACTGATCAGCTATTACAGCTCATTTGTACCACGCATGAGAAATCTAAGAGCACCACTAGACGCCCTTTTAAAAAAAGACACTGTGTTCCAGTGGTCTGAAAGCTGTCATTGGGCATTTGACGAAACTAAAAAAAAATTTATTATCCGACCTTCTGTTAACCAATTACAACCCCAACCAACCAATTGTAGTTGCAGCCGACGCATCAGAATGCGGCATTGGAGCAGTGATATCACACAGATATAGTGATGGAATAGAAAAGGCAATTGCACCCGCTAGTAGAGCTCTCACTCCAGCAAAAAAGAAATATGGGCAAATAGAAAAAGAAGGTCTAGCACTACTTTTTGCGGTCAGAAAGTTTCTTTTTTTTTTTGAACATTTATTGAGCACGAAACAAAACAATTAAGTACAACAATGAAGTTAGAAATAAGGAGAACAAATCAAGTGCTCAAAAGGTTCATCCAAAGGAAATTACTTCCCGCTAACTGGACGACCTATAAACGAAAATTCAGATTTAAATACGAACCTAGACAGAGAAATAAAAGTTAACATAAGTGTATAGGAGTAAACATAAGTATATATAAGTTAATATATTTGTATCGAAGTTAACATAAGTTTATAGATATTGAAATTATGAATCTAGCTGTAATATGTAGGATTGCAACGATTTTTTAAATAGCAAAAGCTTTTCAATGAGGAAATTGTTATCGGAATACTTGAATACAACCGCGGACCAAAACACTTTATGGAGAATGTTTTGAGAGTTGTTCGAGCAAAATCAGACCGAAAGCAATGCAAAGAACGTACATCATGAGAATGTACAAGAGACGATTTTGTGAAAAGGTTCTCAAATGACGACGGTAAAATATGGTTGTCATATTTGTACATGAAAATACTAACAAGAAAAGAATTAATTTGATATACATTCAGTAGGTTATTCTCGATCATTTTCATTTTACAAGATGATGCAAAGGGCAAGTTAAATAATATTCGGATGATTCTTTTCTGTAAGATGTGGAGAGACTTTAGACGTGTAAGATAATTTGAAGCCCAAACAATATTACAATAGGACAAGTAAGGGTAAACGAGAGCGTAATACAGCATCATAAAAATATTTTTATCCACAAATCGACTCATGCGAGATAGAATTCCACAATTTTTTGCAACTTTAGAGGTGACGTAACTAATATAGTTAATCAGTGAGAGGTGCTCATCAAGCAACATTCCAAGAAATTTACACGAGGAAACTCGCGCAATAGGTTTATCGTCAATAAGAAGTTGATAATCAGAACAAATTAATTTATTTCTATGGTGGAATAGAATATAGTTGGTTTTACTTATATTTAAAGAAAGTTTATTAGCACAAAAACATTTATAAACGGAAAGTAGTTCATGATTAGTAACATCATATAAATCTTTTAGGTTTTCACCAGAAGCAAAAAGGTTGGTATCATCGGCGAACAAGACAAATTCGAGACGACGCAAAACAGTGCACAAATCATTAATGTAGATAAGAAATAACCCCTGAGGCACGCCACAAGTTACCCGCCGCGTTGATGAAGTAACTTCGTTGTAGTGGACCTGTTGAGTTCTACCGCTCAAGTAATCCCCAAACCACATTAATGGAATCCCTCGGACCCCATAGTGTTCAAGTTTTTTTAGCAAGACTTTGTGATTCACTGTATCAAAAGCCTTGGCCAGATCCAGAAACACGCCGATGATGTAGTCTTCTCGATCCATAGCCTCCGCAACCCTCGAGTGCAACAGAACGAGCGGCATGTAGGTAGAGTGATTTTTTCTAAAGCCGAACTGACTCCTGGTAATGATTGAGAATCTGGCAAGAAATCCTTTAGAGCCTGGAGTGCATAGCTTTTTCAAAAAACTTTGAGAAGAAACATAAAATAGATATTGGCCGATAATTGGAAATGGTATCTTTTTTGCCAGATTTGTGAAGGGGAATTACTTTTGCCGACTTTAACTGATCAGGAAAAACCCCTGAAGAAAAAGAGCAGTTTATTATGCAGGAAAGAATATGGGCTATCCGTGGAACAGAGCATCTTGCAATACACGGGTCAATTCCGTCGATTCCACTGCTGTGTGAGATTTTTAATCGTGTCGATATTTCAATGATCTCGTCCGGTGTTGTAGGTACAGCATTGAAAGAATAGACCACGGGATTACCAAGATATTCATCAAATGTTGCATTAAGGAATTAATATATTTTTTGCGAGATCTGTGCCAATGCTGGAGAAATGGTTATCAAACGAGTCAACAATTTCTGTAGGAGAGGTCAAATAACTCCCGTCACCCGCATCAAAAGTCCTGCACTGCTCCACAGAAGATCGCTTGCCCATTAGGCTCCCAATGATTTTCCATGTTTCTTTAGCATTGTTTTGACATAAATTGAATTTTTTAAATATAATTCTTTGATTGTCGCAATTTTCATTGATTTGAAGCGATTACGGTACACAGTGAATTTCTCTTTATTGGCCACTGTCGGGCTCTTGAGGTATTTTTTATATAAGGCATTTTTCTTTTTACAGCACTTCATGAGAGTGGGCGTCATCCAATCCTTATGAAATCTAACAGGACCACGAGTGTATTTAACCAGTGGAAAACACTTGTTTATTATTTCGAGATACTTATTAATAAATAATGAGTAAGCAGAGGACGCATCACCACCATCGGCCACCTCAATCACTCCAGACCAGTCCATCTCACCCAACATCTGTTCAAACATCTCTTTCTGTCTCAGGCTGGTCAGCCTTCTAAATGAAACCTGATCTCTTTCAGTATTGGTGCGAGGTGCGAGATAAGTTGACAGAAAAATCGGAAGATGATCAGATATATCATCAATCACAATCCTAGCAATAGAATGTTGTAAGGGGTAGTTTGTAAACATGTTGTCAATTGCAGAGGCAGTTTTAGAACTTATCCTGGTAGGCGCCGTAAATGCCGGAAGAAGGCTGTAAGAAGCCAGTAAATTGAAAAAATCAGCCATAGACGAGCTCTGTTCTCTACTGAGAAAATCAATATTGAAATCGCCCATTAAAAGAATATTCATATTTCTTTTGACAAGACAATTTAACAAATTGCTGAATTCTATGTTAAAACTGTGTAAATTTGTGTCCGGGGGACGATAAATAACACCCACTAAGAAATTTTCAGTTTTTTGACAATCCATTGAGATTAGAAGAAGCTCGAATGAAGTAACACTGGTGTTCCAGACTGAAGCATCAACTGTTGAATACTTGATCCGCTCATCAATACAAAATCCAACTCCACCACCTCTTTTCATGTCTCGATTTTGGAACACGAAGTGGAAACCCGGTATTTCTATGCCTTTAGACGAATTTTCATCTAACCAAATTTCTGTGACCGCCAGAATTCGAGCTCGACTTTGGCGAAGTAGTATCGTTAAATCGTCTGATTTGTTTTTCATACTCCTGCAGTTAACGTGAAGGAAAGAGAAAAATTCACGAGGCAGTTGATTGGTCAGGTCATTTAAATCTTTTCTTTTAAATCATAAATGCTGTTGTCTTCATACATTGAACGAAATAAGTTGTCATCCGGATCAATACCAGAATCAAATAAAGAAGAATTATTTTCAAACCTCTCAAAAACTAAAACAAATTTCTTCTTTAACGACAGAATCCATTAGATGAAATCAAAAGTGTTCAATCTTCTCCAGACTTAGAACTCGGGTGGGCCTGTCAGACTCAGCCCGCCTAACAAAGACCCCACCATTCCAGGTCCAGATGGAAGCAATTCTCTTTTCTTTAAGAAGTTTTCTACCCTTTGAAAAGATGTCGGCATTTTTTTTTTTAGGTGTTCGTTTATATAAACTTTTTGCGCAGTGTCTTGTTTTCGTAGTAATCTCCTTAATTCATAGATCCTATCTCTGACAAGCCTGGAGGCGAATGTAACCACAATTGGCCGAGGTGCGTTCTTTGGACCCGGTACGCGAAATCCAGCAGTGATGTCACGCTCTGAAATTTCGAGGTCCAACTTTTTCTGACAACATTCTATCACAGCCTTCGCCGTATCTTGCCGTGAAGATGGCCTTATAATTTAAGAATCTTAGACTTTGTGTTGATTTTTTCATAGATAGATATACATTTAATCTAAATATTTTATACTTTTTTTCTCTGTAGATTTTAAAGATCTTAAGCTTTGTTCTGACTATTTTCAGTTTTCTGCAGATACTTGTACAATACATTAAACAAGTTTTGAAATTGGAATTTTTTATAGCTCTGGCAAATCAAACAGATATTGCTAAAATGTTGCAGTACACATTTTAAGCTAGCTGAGAACCGTAAATTGAGTAAAACAAATTTCAAAAGCAGTCCATATTTTAATTATTATTATTATTATTGCCAAATGATGTATTAAATTTAAAATTTTCCCATTTCTTTATCGGTTTATATCGGTCGCTGCTATTGCCCCGGCGGTTAGCCGTGAAAATAATCGGTAAAATTGCTACTGAACTGAGCCGGCAGTCTCGCCGTATGTCTATCTAAAATTAAACCCTAACCATAACCCTAACCCTACCCCTAACCCTTTAGAAAATATGTACATCTTTATCAATTGATCGAAGAATCAATTGTTTTGGCAAAACCGCCGGCTCACTCGGCTCAGTAGCAATTTAACCGCTTATTATGATAAGATAACGTTTAAGATGAGATAACGTTTATTATAGTGGTTTAGAAGACTTTACGCCTATAGACAACCATTTCGAATTGAAAACAAATAAATAAATAATAATAAGAATAATAATAAATAGAATAAAATAAAATAAATGAAAAATGATAATAATAGATAAATAAGCTAATTAAAAATACATAATTTGTATAAAAAATCAGTATCCATGCCTGGATAGCGCTACTTTAAAAGATGTGGTAGTCTCAGATGCTACAGTGTCATCGTCCAAGTCATTACATATATTTACCACTCTAGAACTAAAAAATGCCTTTTTTATAGTCTTTTCTTGTTTTTTTAAAAAGCTTGAATCTATGTCCCCTAGTGCTTTGAATCGGTGGTTGTTCAAAAAACATTGCTGGTGTTAAATCCTCTTTTTCTGTTATGATCTTGTACGCATAGAAACTTTTGCTGTCAGTTTTTATATTATCCGTCAGCTTTTTCTCATAATCAATTATGGCTCTTTTAATGCTTTTTTTGTCTCGTTTCTTTTCTTGACATATTTGTCGCGCAATTGTTGCAGTATTATTTCTTTGCCTGTCTCATTATTACTTGCAGCTGCAATTTCATTTTCATTTCGAAGTGTTTGGAACCTTTTCCATGCTTTGATTTTTGCTCTTCTTATTTTTAAGACTTCATTTGTTATCCATGGCTGTTTTCTGACAAATTTTTTCTTAATGGGTATTATTTCTTGAATGGCCTCTTCCATGCTTTTGTTGAATAACATCCAGCTGTCATTTACATCCACCGATTCAATTTTTCTCATTATATTCATGTCTCTTATTTTGCTTCTTACTTTGTTATAATTTGCTATAAAAAAATTATAGCTAATATGAGAATTTATTTTCATGTTACAATCCTGCAATATTATTTCAAATCTTACAATTCGGTGGTCACTAGAATGAAAAGGCTCTCCTACAGAGATGTTCTCTACAATGTTCTCATCTGAAGTTATTACCAAATCTAATACATTTTTGTTTGTTGGGTTCATGACATGTTGATGTAAAATAAAAATTCCCCATTAATACAATCCAAGAATTTATTATCTTGATGTCTTTCTCCTTCCATGTTTATCCAGTTTATATGATAATTGAAATCTCACATTATCAATACAGATTCCTGGCTAACCCTACCCAATAATTCACACAAACCATTATCCACACTTTCATCTACATTTGGGGGTCTGTAGCAAACACCTTTTAGTAAACTGTTTTTAGCTCCATGCTGTATATCACACCAGAGACTTTCTTTAAACTTATCGCTTGATATATCTTTTCTTTCCACTGCCTTTATTTCATTTTTAACATATAAAATTATACCACCTGCACCATGCCTCTTATTGTTTTGATTTTGCCTGTCTTTCCTAAACATAGTGTACCCATTAATTGCTAGTCCAATATCTAATATATCTTCCTTTGTCCATGATTCTGTTATACCAATGATGTCAGGTTTTTCTAATTCCACATAAACTTCCAATGCACATCTTTTTTCTTTGCTTACTATACTTCTTACATTGGCATAAAAACTTTTCAATATTGTTTTTTTTAGTTTTGTTACACTATTGAAACTCTGCCTATTTATTGCTTTTATTATTGCACCTTCTTGAGCTTTACTATTCTCATATTCCCTGGCACACCCTTCACCTTGTATATCCATTCCCCCAACTGATCATTGTTCTATTTTTCTTTTGCTTCTATAACAAGTTTCTTGCATTGTTCTCTCTCTATTCTAGTCATTTACTTTTTTTTTATTGCCTTGATTTCTTTTTTGGTCCACTCCTCTTCTTGGATTGAAACGTTAGTTTCCCTGGTCCCATTATTATTGACTGCTGGTGATTTGGAAACAAGCAACTCAGCAAACTTGTCTTCAATCTTTTGATATGCTTTCCAGTGTTGTTTCAGTTAGGGTTTTTCAGTTAGAGTATCAGTTAAAGTTAGCCAATTTAATATTTTTTAGTTAGTATTACAGTTAAAGTTAATTTTTTTCATTTTTTCCAGTTAATATTAGAGTTAATATTTTTTTCAGTTACTATTACAGTTAGTATAACAGTTATTAATATAACCCGGTACTGATATTACTAAGCAAACGCTGTCTCAGATTCACTTCTTGTGCATCTGAATTCCATTCCTTTTTTGGCGAATAAAAACAGGCAAAGTAGTCTGTGCGCTATTCTGGTTAACCATGTTTCCATATCATTTTCGATTAGTTTGCGCTTGGCCTTTAGCTTTTGGCGATTTGTCTCCAAAACCTCAAGTTCTTTTGCCACTTCCTTATGTCTATGACTTAGATGATTTACTTTTCAACAGAGCTCCGCAAGTTTCGACCATGTGAGCTTCCGAATCTTTTTCTCCCACACTACAAACCATGTTGCACTGGCTTTTATCAGTAGAGGGTTCGTAACTTAACGCAAAACTCCATTTTCTTGTTTTTGGCAAGAATTTATTTTTAACATTATTCATACGTCGTTAAATGCAAATAAAGCGATTAAAAAGCAAATCATAGTAGAGATAAAAGACACGAGTGGGTCCGGTTACTAAATATAAACAAAGAAATAAAATTTTGGCTCATTTCAGTATTGGATTTTCCGAAAATATTTTTTTTCAGTTTGTATTACAGTTACTACTTTTTCTTTACTATTAGTATTACAATTAAAGTTAACATTATTTTTCAGTTAAAGTTTCAGTTAGTACTTAACTTTAATCTCTTTTTTCAGTTATTAGACCAAATTCAGTTAAAGTTACGCTTAACTGAAACAACACTGATGCTTTCTTTTCACATACCTCCAGCTGTTTTTCAACGAGTTTTTCCCTTACTCTTCCTTTTCTGCAGATGTCTTTAATAGCAATTTCTCGACCTCTTTCTCCAACTTGTCAATTCTCAAACAATTGTTGCATACGGAATCTATGAAGTTTTCACCGCTTCCATACATACTACAGTTAATGCACTTAATCATTTCCTTGCTTTTGAGAACCATATTTGTAAGATAAATGCAAAATAAAACTTCCACTACTCAAAATAAAATAAGAAAAAGTATATTGACTTATCTTTCCGAATAGAAACCTCTGAGCGATAATATGAGAGACCGCACGCCGCTTGCCAACAACAGTTTGCCCTGGCTAACGGCGCCTACTGCGTTGGTAATAGTTATAACGTTTATATCGGTTAAGTTAGACTGGCTTAAGGATTATTTACTAAACAGAAAACAGTTAGTTGAATTTAAGGGTTCAAGATCATTTTCTCGTGATATTTTATGTGGTGTACCTCAAGGTTCAATTTTGGGGCCCTTGCTTTTTATCATTTACATTAATGATCTACTGAAGGCTTCTTTATTGGTTGAATTTGTATTATTTGCTGATGACACGAGTATTTTTGCTTCAGGTAATTGCTTGAGTGACTTAATCTCAATTATGAATAATGAACTCGTGAGTATTGATGAATGGTTCCGAACTAATAAACTATCATTAAACATGGATAAAACTAATTATATTCTTATTCGTACTAGGCATAAATCTTCAAAAGAAAGCAGTTCGCATCATTTTTCATTTGCCATATCGAGCTCCAACTGGGCCGACATTTCTTGTGAATGATCTTCTAAACATATATCAATTAAATAAATTTCAAATTTGCCTTTTTATGTTCAAATATAATAGTGGAGAATTACCTAATGTGTTCATTCATATGTTCAAGAAAACTTCGGAGATCCATACATTTGCTTTGCGATCATCAATCAACTATAGATCTGATTTTTGTGGTACTACTTTCAAAAGTTTTTCTATTTGCTGTCGGGGACCTCGGTTGTATAACACCCTTTCAGTTTATTTAAAATCAATTAAATCAATAACTGTTTAAGAAATGCTTGAAATCTTTCATTTTACTTTCAAATTGATCACATGTCTCTTTCTCAGGTTCTATGTTTCTTACCTTAATTCTATATTCTTAACTTTTCTTATTATTATATACCTATTTCTCAACTTTTGGTTCATTGATGATTTGATTTCTCTGCTTGTCTTTCAACTCGAATAGCCTTAATTTAAATCTATATTACTCTTGAAATGAAATCTGAAGACTTGAGATTGATTTTGTGTTTTCTGTTTGTTTGTGGTTTATTCTTATTTTTATTATTTACTATAAGGATATCCCCTAGATGTGAAGTAATTCCCTTGAGAGACTCCTTTTGGGTGATGTTTATTTTGTTGTACTTTTTCTTGTGATCTGTTTTTTTTGCTTATCCTCATCCCAATAAACAAATTAAACCAACAAAAAAAAGTTATTGCCAATTAATATAAATAATGAATATTCATGTGACCAAAAAGACTTAAATCGTTTTCGGAGTTCTTTGGTCTGGTTCCTAGGCTGCCTAGCTAAAAGCCATTTTAAACTACAGTAAGTAAGTAAGTAAGTAAGTAAGTAAGTAAGTAAGTAAGTAAGTAAATCTTTATAAACCAGTCTGACAATGACGCACAGCGGTTTACATTTAAATAATAAAAATAAGAATTAAATAAAAAAGGAATACAATCAACAATCTAAAGTTAAAGACTTACAATAAAATCTAAAACTTGTTTTTTTAGAGATTTAATATAGAGTTCGGCATTGTTTAAGTTATTTTGAGTTCAACGATCTATGGATAAAGGTTTTTCTGAGTAAGGAATCTGCATGCGGAATTACTCTGTAGTGAGCTCGAGGACGAAGGTGATATCCTGATTTCTTGACGTCTGGGAGAAGATGGTGAAAGACGTGAAGGCGGTTAGACAGAACCTGGTTGAGGTTGAACAGAGTTGAATCCGCCACGGCGCAGCGGTGCATAATATCAGGGCGGTCGGGAGCCAAGAAACCCTGGCGTGTCACCTTCCTAATGACCGACTCGATGCGTTGAAGATCTCCCGAACCTATTAAACGCCACCATGATTGAGAGGCGTAGGTGATCCTGGATATAAGTGTCGCCTCCGTGACCGTCCAGAGCTCCCGGCCACACAGCCCGTGAGCCCGTAAGTTTCGTAGTGCATACAAAGTCTGTGCAGATTTTGTGCAGATCCAGTCAACGTGCTCCCGGAATGAGAGCCTTCCGTCGATCAGGACTCCCAGCACATTCATTACATCCACCCTCTCCATTCCGACCAAAGGGGTAGGGAGTGCGTTTGCCTTTGTTCTGGGGCGACGCACAACCAACTCTTTTGTTTTTGAATCGTTTAAAGTTAGGTTATTTCTTTTTGCCCAGATCTGTATGCTCGCGAGCTCATCAACGATTAAGTGAGAATTACCCGGTGGTACTATAAGATATGTATCATCTGCATATTTCTCTAGACGGTTACCATCTATGCTGGGTTAGAGGTCCGATGCCGCAACAATGTAGCAACTGGGTCCAATCCTGAACCTTGGACGATGCTTGCATTTATTTCTTTTAAAGACGACACTTGGTTTTGGAATTTAGTGCAGTGCATTCGCCCTCTAAGGAAGTCAACCAGCCAGTTGTACGCCTAGACCTCCTAGCCGCATTTTTTTATGTTTGTGGCTGGCTGAACAAATATTTCGGCTGATATCCGGATTAGCCGAATTTACGCGTAAAATTATTATTCGGCTTGAATTTTAAATTATTCGGCTCATGATTCAAATTTGTGGCTGATAATTATTTTAAATTAGGCTAAAAATTAATATAAAATTAAATACTAAAGTTAATAAAGTTCAAAATTTATTACCAATATATAAATTATCAAATTAATAGCAATTGTCATAAAAGTTAATTAAATCTATAATATATCGAATTACAAACTAAATTATCTATAATATCTAATTATTAACTATTAACATGAGAAAAGAATTGTGATACTTAAATTTATTCCTATTTTAAAGCGTCTGTCAGTAGCGATAATAAGTAAAGCAGTCTATAATGAAAATTAGACAACGTAATTGATTTCCGAAAGAAATTCAGGAAATTAAACATTGCACACCAATGTATACATAATAGTTGATTTTGCACTTTTACATTGAAAATTAGTTTTATAATGAGTCAAACGTAACTAATGCAAAAAAGGTCTTGGTTAAGCTGGCGTTCGGAAATCTTATAGCGGATTTTCGGCGTACCGTTTTCGGCTGGCCGCCGGCTAACCGTAATTTTTTTTCGGCTGATTTACGGCGGCTGTAAAAAGTTCGGCGGCGGCGGCCGGCGGTGGCTAGGAGGTCTATGTACGCCTCGTCTTCTATTGGTAGTTTGGCAAACTTTCTCATAAGCTCTGAGTGGCGGACAGTATCGAAGGCCTTTGAAAAGTCCAGTGCTATAACGTGGACATACGGGTGGATTTGTAGTTGTTCGGAAATGTGTAGTGTCAGGCTGATTAGTGCCGCCGTTGAAGATCCCGTTGGACGGAAAGCATATTGGTCATGGAAGTAGTGGTTGTACCCCGAACTTCCCAGGATTGGATAGACGAATCGCTGTACCACCATCTTTTCCATAATCCTTGAGAGTATTGGTGTAATTGAAATTGGTCTGTACTCGTGGCTTCCCTGAGGATTAACTACTTCTGAAACCGGGGTTATCTGACATTTCCTCCATCGGTCTGGTATCTGTGATTGCCGATATACCTATTCTATATATATGGTAATACTTTAGTCAAAATTTAATAAGTTTTTGACATAGTCATGATTACCTACCTAAACGTTTATTCAATTGGCGCTACCTAGTAAATAATTTTTAGTTCGTTACAATACGAAAGAGAGTGGGAGAACGAGCGGGATTGTGAAAGTGAATGGGAGCGGGAAAGCGAACGGAAGCAGGCGAGCAAATGGGAAGGAAAGGGAGCTAAAGAGGAAAAGAGAAGAGAGAAAAGGGCGAAAGAGAAAATGAGATAAAGAAAATCGTTAGAAAAACCTCTAGAAACGCCAGGTAGTCCCGCTAATAAACTTATAAAAAATACAAAAAAAATGGAAGTGATCTAGTGATTAAAAAATTACATAATGCAAACAATTTGAATAGAATATTCTAAATTTTATTTTACGAATTTGCCAGTGTTTTAAAGTTGGGCTTTTGAAACCAAATTTAGCCTGAAGCAATTCGGATACCAGCCTTGTAGTTGTGTTTATATTTTTGTTACGTCCGGCTTTTGTTTTGAATTAGTGGTGGGCCTTTCCCGGAGAAACTTCGAAATATGGACATTCCAGACTCTTTACACATCCCGGTAGATGCACTTCGCTTTGCCATTATAAGAAAGTGGTAAAGGTTCACATTAGTGATATTTTTAAAAACTATAAATATGGTATTCTTCGAGGAACTATTTTACATTGCAGTAGTCGTAGTCAGTAGTCTGAGTAGTCAAGTAATGAGTGACATGGTAGGCTGATGATAAAAGTGAATTGAAATTAAGAACTAAAAAAGCTAATCTTTCGAGATAAAATTTCACATTAACGACTTCTTTCAACAAGATAGTCCGATTTAGTTACATAAAGTTATTTTAACAAATGTTATACCAGATTGAAGTAAAAAAGGTAATCTCTCACACAAACTGCCCGATGTGTGAAAGATTAATACATTCTCGGCTATAATTAGCTATAAACACGATGACAAGTAACCACTAATTTAAACATTATGATAATTAGGGTTAAGGTGGTAACAAAATAGGACTACTTTATTGGAAGATTCGGCCCGGGCCGTTTATGTAAAAGATAACCGTAAAAAAACATTTGTCGTAATTATTTATCTACCAAGAAATTCAACCTAGGTGTTGCTCAATAGTTTAAGATTAAAAGTTTATAACACAAAATTTTGAAATCTTGAGTCGCTAAATATTTTATAAGCGATCAAAAAATATAAAAAAAAATGAAAAATACCTTTTAAGCTCTACAGTTTTAATTAGAGCAAATTTTTAATAATTAATTTTAGTTGTTTATTTGTACAATTTGCGCCTTGCGCGAACAAAAATAGATCCTGACAGCGAACTATTTCGAGCTCCTACTGGTTTCATAAATTAAAAATTAGCTTTAAAAACACTTTTTAAATATTTTCCTTTTAAATTATCTTTTCTATCATTTCCTCATGATATTTTAATGTTTTATAGCAGAAATAATTCATTCCCCTAAAGTGAAAGATTACCCAAAAAATATTTTTTTTTAAAAGTCCATTTTATTAAACAAGTAAACTGTAAAAAACTTTGTTTTTCACGATTCTTTTATAATTTTGTAATTCTTTGGGGGCAAGTCTATAAAATATGAAAACATTGACCACAGTCTGAAATGTATTATACACGCTTTGGTTAGTGGTTGCTTTCCATAGTGATACAATCTGTGATTGTATTACATCTTCAATTCTAAAAATAGCAGTTAAACTAAAGTGAACCTTTACCAAGAAAGTTTATTAGTTTCCTTTATGAAGATACAGACCAGATTATAATGACTAGACAGCAATAGAATAGACCGATTTGACGGTTACAAAGTTGTACTTCTAGTCATATGCATCTTTTTTACATTCAAGTTAACATTTTATTGAAATGTTTTTTGTTCATTGTCCACGACAGATAACTCTACAAAAACTCCAAAAAAGCGAGTCAGCTGCGGACGATCCATCCAAAAGGATCAGAAGTCATCATGCAACAGTGTATCTTCCAGAGGGCACAACAGCAAACCATGCTTGTGTATATATAACTGAAAGACAAAGACAGCAGTTTGGACCGACAGGAATATGGCTCCTACAAAACAGACCTATAGATGAGAGTGGTCAACCATCACCCGGCCACGACTTTGAAAACATAAAAGATTCTAAGCACCTCTTGCAGGATAGCTACGAGTATGTTGCCCTCTACTACACAGGACCTGATATATTTCTGATGTAACTCTTTTGTGGTCGAGTTTAAGAATTTTGACCAGTACAAATGCAAGGTCTAGAAAAGTTTTTTAGACTTAAAAGATAATTAAAAATATTTTTTGAATCTTTAAATCTATGAATATGTATATTTTTTTAATGTAACTATTGAGAGAGGACTTGCATCACCAAATGGTTTTATTCAATATTTATAAAGAATGGTGGTCGACGACAGCAGTTAAATAACATGTTTTCAATCATGACTTTGAAATCACTGACATTACATTGCTCAATTATATGGAATTCTTTCTAGTTGATAATAAAAATAAAAACAATAAACAGTTTTTTGACGAGTTATTCCTTCTTGAGAGTTTTTTTACACATCCTCGCAATCATTCCAGACAGTTGTAATAAAGTATCCAGTCCTTCAGCTATTCTCATGTGTGTTACTCCAATCTCCTAAACAGTTTGAAATACATATATATTCCTCAATTATTAATTTAGTACTATGGTCACAAACAGAAAGCTTACTTTGATGAATTCAAGTTTTATAAATTCAGGCAATTCCTGATGATTCTTGCAGACTCTGAAAACCACTGAAATAATGTCTTCTGCTGAGTAACCCAGGTGATGTAAGTTTTCAATAGTTGCATATGCCTCATCATACTTGCCCTCCATGCAGTGCCGAAGCATGTCAGACACGAGTAGTGGATGAGGCTCATCACACACCTGTTAGGCATTGTAAATTTTGAGCTCAAGAATGAATAAATGACAGATGAAATTATATTACTGTCAAACTGTTCTTACTTTGAAGACGTTCTCACTGTTGACATGACCAAAGCCTTGGAATGTTGACTGAAGGTTGTTTAAAGCCTGACAAAAGATATGGTTTCGATTCATCATGATTGAAAGTTCCAAATTATTTGATTTAAGACTATAAAAAAAGTTGAAGGGATGACCCTTGTTTTCAGGCAGCCATGTTCAGTGGAGGATATAAAGGGGCAGCTGTCCCCCATAGATGTCTCTGTGTTTTTTATCCTTTTCTTAATTTGAAACATTTTGTAACAAATCTAATGTAGCATCTCTAATTTTGAATGTATGAAGACCAGTGAATGTGCAGAGGAGATACTTTGCTGAGAAAGTGCATGATTAAAAAAGCAGCTGAATGTGTGTGTCTGAGAGAGAGAAATAAAGAAAGAGCTTATAGAAGTTAGTATGCTTGCATAGTTCAGGAGAAGCCATCCACATGAAACGTAGTCATTGACAATGATGTGCTGTTCACAAACATAAGCCGCAGAAACGCTATAAATTTAAGTTCATCCCATACACAATTATAATTTTTACAATCAGATACTTTTGGGTTTGTTTATAACTATGCTGGAGTGTCGACAAAGTCATGGTAGTTAGTAAACCAGGCAAAAAAGCTTAGAAATCTGGTAAGAAAACTCTCATGTTCAACTATAAATACTTAATTTCATGGCTGCAAAGCATTTGAAAAAGTTATAGTGCCAGTGAAAAAACTGAATTGAATTCATTATCAGGCACTCTGAATAGCGTGTGAAATCAACTTGGTCTCCTAACAGGAGGAATATGGCCATCTCCCACTAAACTTAAGACTCAAGATTTTTCTTGCAAACTTTGCAGCCAAAACAAACATTTTGCTGAACCACCGCAAAGCAGATTTTTATTGTCCCAAAAAAGCCAGACCCGGAAATATATTTCCATAAAAAAATTAAAACCGAAAAGGCGGTTATCGGCTCAGAGAGTGTTTGATCCGCAGGTCTTTTTGAACGACTTAAATATGGAAGTGCTGATGCCATCTTTTTTGACCTATGATCCTTCTTCCACACAAGTTTGACGAAAACGTAGTGGGATACAGCAGGGACTATGCCAGTTTGTGAAACATAGTGATAGAAAAAACCCAGCACTACAAAGGCCATCTACAAAAATGGGCAAACAAGCTTTGGGTTTTACTCTTCATCAGTGTATTGTTGTAGATTAGTGGGAATAGCTGACAAAATCAGCTACTTCACTACTAAGATAGCAGTTACTATCCGATACAAAGGCTACGTAAAGAATGGTTTACAGCATTGAATCATACTAGAATATCGGGACTGTTTGCTATTTTTTTCTATAAAACAGCACCAATCCCCAACGTTTAACTCTTGTTGTGGAAAGACTGAAAGTCATGTAACTATTGTTTAAGTACACCAACAACAAGATGTCAGACATGGACAAAGCTCAAGAGGATTATCAAAAGGTAAGTATTGGAAGAGTGGAAGGCTATTTTTATTAGAACTGGTAAGACTTTAAAAACAAAATTTATTGAGCTTTACAGGCCCCGGATTGAATTAAATTATGAAAGCATTTAAGGGGGGACATTATAGAAAAACAGTTGCATTACACTGTCACATGTTCATAAATCCTCTACTGGCCATGTTATATCATCAAATCTAACAGAAAAATTATAATTTGTATCTGTTGCTTAGGATTATTTTATTGTACACTTCTTATGTTTTCTTTTGTTTCTTATAATACCATTTATATTATAATATAAATAACAAAAAAGCAAAAAAATAATTTACAGCTTTAAAAAACATGTTATTCACATTAAAAATAATATTTATACAGTAAGATAGACATGCCTGTCTCATGTCGCCCTGGGCCGTGAAGATGATGGCTTCCAGACCATCTTCTGTATAACTGACATTTTCTTTGTCACAGACATCCAGTAATCGTGAAAGTATCTGCTTGTCTGAGAGCTTCGAATACCTCAAAACTGCACATCTTGACTGAATTGGTTCTGCAGTATGATGTTTGTTATATACTCTTAATTCAACAACAAAAAATTAGGAAAAAAGTCTACCTATAATTTTGTCTGAAGCATTGCAGGCCAAAGCAAATCTGGTAGTTTTTGAATAGAGTTCCATGGTTCTACGAAGCGCTTGTTGGGCACCATCTGTCATACTGAATCATATGAATGTGGATATAAACATTGAGAGTTAATAGAAACAATAATTATTATTTTCATTAAATACTCTCAGATTTAAGATTAATTGAAATGGAATAGATGTAGACAAGTTTGATTATGTAATGATCATCTGTGCTTAAGAAAATATGGTCTCAGCCTTGATTTCCAGTTAAAACTGATTAAATAACTAAAAGTGGAAAAGCGTTGAAACTTTTATTACTGAATTCTTTTTACAAACTTTTCTTTAACTTGACTTCGCTGTCTCTCTATCTCTCTTTCCCTCTGTGGTCAAATCTTTTGAATACATTGTTTTACCATCATTTAGATTTTAACTTTTAATCTTTTTTTGAAAGTTTTTACCAACTTTTAAATTAATTAGAATTTGGAAACTTTCAGCATAGACTTCAGTGAAAACAATATTCAATCATTTCTGAAGCGATTTAATCATTATTTCAAATAATTTAAATATTTATTTTGTAACAAGCTTTTTAGTGATTTTTGTAAAATATTTAATTCTTTTCAACTTGCAGAAGAATAAATTCATTGAAATTTTAATTTTATTCGTAAATATTCATTTAATTAGTTTGCAATTGAATTTAAACTGATTGACTGATCTTTTGAGCTTTACAGCATAAAAAATACAGTATTAACCGTTAAACCATAAAGAAAGCAGTTAAATTAGGTGACTAAAATTTTCATGCGCTTTTAACCAAATATTTACAATTAAAATCTTATCTTTTTTAGATTTATCATAATTTCCTAGTGATATCATCATTATCATCAAAATTATTTAATCTATCACATCCTCATTCATTTCTCCTCTAGTTTCCACTTTCATTGTTTAGTGTAAGTATTCTTGTGTGAGTGTCAATTGTTGAAAATATTTCTATTTTGCAAAACTAGCTTTTATTTACTGGATAGCTTGTATTATCTTCTGTAAATTTGTATAGAGACAGTATCAATGATTCATTAGATAAGAAAAAGATGCATTGGATGATACAGGTAAATAGATTTCTAGTTACCTGTATCATCTGATGCAATATCTGTTACTATTCTTTCTGTTTACTGGATCTTTAAAATAATAACAGATAATTAATACCTAGTCTTTTCATTTAAAATAGTTGAATATTGCACTGTCAACTGAATTATTTTACTATTAAAAGTTTTGAAGTTCTAGATAACCAAAAACTTATTACAATTTCGACTAAAATATTACTATAAGCAATGGTAAAATTATTATTGCATTTAGAAATCAATTTCCATATTGGAAAAATATAAAAGTGTGTTTTTAAAAAACTTTGTTTTTTGCTTGTTCTTGTTTATTTGATGTGTTCAGAATAAATTATTATCCATGCATCTCTGGCATGCTTTATTCTCCTACTTCCAGATGTCTAAAAGTTCCTGCATAATGAAAGCCTTATAGCAGCAAGATTGACTTTATACTACTTCAAATATACTGCCTGGAGCTTTCTCTCTCTTGGAGCAGCAATGATACATGTATCCTTATTTCTTGGTTGAACCAAAAAATAATGTAGTTCATACTATTTGCTTTTAAAACTAGCTGGAAAGAATTGTAAAGTTATTATTAGAATATCAGCCCAAATGAAAAAAACTTATTTCGTGTCAAAAAAAATGGAAGCTATAAATCCAACTTGAAAATAAAAAATTTGATATAATCTTATTCTGGTCGCACAAAACAAAGAAAAAGAAATCTTTAAAACCTATCAGCTTCATCAAGAATGATTATTTTGTGCTTTGATGCAGGCAATGAAATCTTCTGCTGGGCAAACATTTTTATCTTGTTCCTCACCACATCTATACCCCTGTTACAAAATATTAATCAGTAATTTATTTTTTATTATTTATATCCACAATAAAACTTTTTTGTACAAGAAATTATTTCTACTTATTAAATTGACATGAAACAAAACATGACCTATCATTTGATGCATTCAATTCCATCACAGCTTCCTTGTAATTGTTTCCCAGAAGAGCTCTAGCCAGACACAAAATGCTTGTCGTTTTACCAGTTCCTGGGGGTCCCTTCATAGAAAAAATTGATATTAAATCAAAATATGTAAACAGCATCTGTATATAAAATTTTCTTACTTCTTAAACCAAACACTGAATAGTATTTATAATTCTAATAATTCTATATTCGTGCTTTGCTGGAAGTTATTTAATTTTATACCTTTAGAATGCCTGGTCAAATTGTTTTAATGATGTTTACATTAAACTGAAATATTGTTGAAAAAGCATTGATAAATAACCATATTTGGATCAATTAAAAATGGTGAATACTGCCTTGACATGTGCATCAAGAAGTAACAATTTTTAATGAAATTATTGAGATAGATACAATTATCAGAAAAACTCAAGTTAGCCAGTTATGTTAGATCATTAGGTTCAGAGATAACACTAGTTAGATATGATGGAGAGGCAGAACTAACAGTCTTCTGCACTTAAGAGAAAGTCAATGTAATATTACCAAAGATATTCTAAAAAATAAGAATGTGCAAGACACTATGCAAGCAGCACAGTTAACGGACAGCGTATTAGTCAGCGTATTTATAGCCAAATCAAGCCACAAACCAGGCTTAGAGTTAGAGTAATAAAAAAAAATTACCGATATGATTAGGTTAGGAACATTTCCCTCTTGTGCAAAAACTTCCAGCCTAGCAACGGTCTCCTCATTTCCAACGACATCTTTCAATAAAACAGGTCTGTATTTTTCTACCCTGCACAAAGTAACCTTGGCTATTACTTAAAAATCATCATATTTTATCAAATACCATATGCACATTTACTATTATTATAATAACTGTGTCAAAAGAGTATTATAATAATAAATGCTATTCAATTTCAATGTCTCTTTAGTTGTGAGTCTCTAGGACTAGGTCTATGACACTTTGTGTCACTCTATGACAAACTTTGTCTAAATCAAGCATAGTACAGTGTATGATAGTTTATCGCTGTATAATCAAATTAGTATAAAACTATAAAGTATAATACTGTATATCCACCCAAAAATGTACTTGATACAACTAATATGAACTTTTATAAAGTTTGCTAGTACAACAATAATAAAACTCAATTTATTATTATGATGTTGTGTTTTTTTTTGGACAATTGTAGAATATTGTAGATTGTGGAGTAGACTATTCAACATTCAAGTATTAATTAATTATTTACTGACCATGGCAATTCAAAATTGCTATTTAGAGCTATCTTGTCATTCGCTGGATCTTCTTCAATCCCCTCCATAAAACTTCGTCTTATATAATAGAAAGTTACAAGTAACGGAGTCAGACCCCTAGCAAAATAAATCCTATTTTCTTCGAACAATATAATAGCGCGCCACAACGAACTAGTATACAACGACCACAGAAACACAACCAAAATTTGTTTACTAAAATTTTGTAAATAAATAAAACTTATTTGATATTGTTTAAAAATATATTATTAACAGACGCCAATAATTAAATGTTAAAGTTAAAAACTCAATTATTAAAGCATTAAGTTAAATCATACAGTTGAAATGTATAAGAAAACACGAATATAATAATTTATGCATTAAAAAAAAATAAAATTGATGTCTAAATCCTTTATACACCACGACCATTGACCACGACAATACAATCCAAGTTTGTCAGAAATTATTGTTTTCTCTGTTTTTATTTGTAATTTGTAGATTGTGTGGACTGTTGTTTGGTTTTAAGTTTGATTTGCCATTTCTGATTTCTGATCTGAATACTGCAAAAGAATATAGGAAACTCAGGCGTTTTATAACCAAAATGTAATTTTGTCAATGGATCGGACTCCGTTAGTATTAGTATTAGTATTAGAAGTAGACTAGTAGACAATGCCAATGCCGATGCGGATTATTTATATTTATATTATAATACATTTAAATAAATGATTATGTTATGATTATAATTACTACGGTTTTAAGTTAAGTCTATGACACTATGGCAGTATATGACACTAACTAGATTACTAGAATTGACTATTAAAAATGGAAAAAGTTTATAAAATATAAGCAAATGATTTTGATTGATTAAAGTTAAAGCAGTCATTTTTTGATTGATAATTTTTACTTTACAGAGTAGAGTACAGACGACAAACTCTTACTAACTGCTATGTTGGGCTCTGAGACCAGTGGTTTTAAAGATTCAAAAAATGTTGTTCAAAGTGGCTCTAACACAGTTGATGATGATGATCAAATCAAACTTCTAAAAAAACTTCAACAAGAAAATGAGTAAGAAAAAGGCTGATAGGGAAGTGACATAGCAAGTCAGTATCAGGATACTGATACATATCTATGGATATTCTCCCATTTAAATATTTTTCTTCCTGGATATTTTCTTTAGCATAGATTTCAGATTTGAAGTTAGAGCTCTGCATGGGCCAGGCTAAGGCAAGTGTGCCAAGCCATGAGATTTTATGCCTTGTAAAACTGGGCTGGGCCCAAGTCAGCACGGGTCTAGAATTTCACGCCTATGAAATGGGCTGGGCCTGAAAAAATCAGCCAGTGCAAGGTTCTAGTTTAGGCTTAACTCAGCAATATTAAAAACGTGAACTTCAATTTTATTTTTATTATATCCTAAATTAAATAGATTTAGAATGGCAAGAAATTCCTGGAAGAAAATAGCCCAAACTACATTGTTGTTGAAAACCCTAATTCTAAATTTATGATAGAATTATATCAATGCAGAATCTTGTGCTTTATTGGATTTGCATAATGAATTGAAATTGTTATATGCTGTTATAGATTTTACTCAATAAAAATTGTATTATTGAGCTATACTATTTCTGGTGTACTAGAAATAAAGTTGATATTCATTTCTTACAAGAACATGTAGTTAGCTCAATTTCTAGCATTTATAAAATTATATAACAAGGGGAAAAGGTACAGGGGAGAATATCCCAGGGTGAAATGTCCTAAACTCAGGTGACAGAGTGAGAAAACATTTGCACATAGACTGTAAGGCTAGCTGATAGTGCATTTTTGTAACTTCTCAAATTAGGTTTAAATGTCAAATCAATTTGAAGTTATTTTTTTAATCAATTGTGTTTAAATTGAGTTGTTTTTACTTTTACGAATAATTAGAAAACTTGAAGAAGACTGCAAAGCTCCAGCTCCATCAAGTCTCAACAAGAAATTCCATTCAAGACAAAATTCAGTAACCAGCTTGTTGTCAAATAATTCCATTGCCAGTTCTGGTTCATCAATTCATTTTCTTTCTCATGATTCTGTCAATCAACTTCAAACATTAGAATCTATACAGGATGAAAGTAAAGGTTATAATATTACAAGAAACATTTTCTTTAATTTCAAATTTTTGTTTATAAATATGGATTTTTTAAAATTAAATCAATTTATTAATTATAGAGCATGCTCTCATCAACAGCAAGGGCTCTAAAGCACAAGATCAAAATAATGTTTCTCCAACTGCTATGCCAAAAAACTTGGATTCGTGGTTGTCTCTCATCAGCGAATGGGAGCATTCATTGAAAAATGAAGTTGGATCCCACAAGCTTTCCAAAATCCGGCATAGAGCAGTGGAACTATTTTGTCAAACGTGGAGCATCCCGGATGCTTTTAGAGGTCTCGTTTGGCAGCTTGTATGTGGAGCTAGGGAAGAAAATGCAGCTTCAGTAATTTTGGCTCCTTCTGCAATTACCTCAACATTAAGTAACAAGTCCTTGAGACTTTCTGCTTTGTTGTCTACAGAACATTTACCAGAGTTAGGAATCTTGAACAAAGATATTAGAGGCTCTTCACACATTAACAGTTCTAAACCTGATCAATCAACAACTGATTCGTGCAAAATTAGTACAAATTCTGGTGATAATATTTCTGTAAAAGATAATCTGTGTATCAGAGAGTCAATAGTGTCTCCTGAATTATCTGATTCATTCCATATTGGAAACATACCATCAGTTGTTGTTGATAAGAAAAATGAAATTAGTGACACCAGCAGGTGTACAAACAGTTTTGCGTTCGATTCATTAAAAAGTCAATGCCAATCTCTTCTAGACAGCAAGCCGAGTATCAAAAATGATCTGAAAGAAGAAATGTCAAGGTCACAAACTGCAAATAATGCTGAAGTGCTTGATGGAGCTAACAGACAGCTTTCTCAAAAACAAACTGAATCTGATGGTCTTTCAACATCCAATAAAAATGTTTTTCCTGTTACTCGCTTTGCGAGTCGCCGTTTTTCACTTCAGTGTTCAACTCCTCTCAAATATGCAGATCTACTTGCTGTTCCATCTCCGCACGAGCGTACCATTTCACGGGATGTCGCTCGAACTTATCCTTCTCACACAAAGTTCAAGGCTACTTGGGGTGAAGGACAGGAAAGTTTGTTCAATGTTGCAAGAGCTTATTCAGTATATGATAGGGAAGTTGGATATTGTCAAGGAAGTTCTTTTATCATTGGATTGCTTCTCATGCATGTAATTTTTTTTGGATCATTTTCTATTTGCATTAACAAGTTTTAATGGAGTGTTTTTAAGTATAAACAGAACTGATGCTCTAACATATATGCTGTTTTAAAGTTGCAGAAATTACCATTTGCATTAAAAGCTCATCTATATGCTGCTCCATTTTGATTTTTCAAGTATAAATGTAGTCTAATTTGGTGGTCTGATTTGATGCTCATTAAGATGCATATTTGGAATGCATATAAGCGCAGGCGGCGATGCAGCGAAATCTTGGGGGAGGGGTGAAGAAAAAACCGTTTAAATTATGAATGTAACAAAGGGTATCTAAAAGATTGAAAAATATTAGCAGAGATATATGATATAACTAAATGGCATGTGACATTCATTTTTTAAAAACTCTGTCAGTCCTAGAAAAATATAAAATGAATGTCTCACACTTTTATATTTTGTCAAACTATTTAAGAGATATAATCAGATAACACAAAAGAAATTATTTCTTTCTTTTTAGTCCATAAGAAATAAAAGTGTATTTTTTTAAATGCTCTTCATATACTGTTATTTTACTCTTTTTCAACTGTAGTTTATAAATCTTATATGTACTTTCGTAAGTTTTCTCATCTGTTCCAGTTCTAAGAAACATGGGTGACGCTGTAGCTGCTATGGTAAGCTAGATTAACAATTTTGAAAGGCAGCAAGAGGCTAGCTTATGTTCTTTCTTATTGTTTTATTTTAAAAAGGAATACAAGATCCAAACGGTAGGAAACAGTAAAATCTTAAATGGAGTTTACTATACATTTATTTATGCCCACAAGCAGAATTCGTCGCCCCATCGGTATATATATATATATATATATATATATATATATATATATATATATATATATATATATATATATATATATATATATAAACCTTTAAAATAATTAATTTTTGGTAATAATATGCATGCACAATTTCTGCTCAATCTGAAAACGAGATGAAGTTAAGTAAGTATATACAAACTAGTGGTTTTGCCCGTCCCAAGGACGGATGTTTTAAAATTATGATGTACTTTGGATACATTTTATAAAAAATAGTCAACAAAAACAAAATGACATTTGATAACCATAAAAATTTTTTTTTTATATATATAAGCAAATTTAATGAAATTTTTTATTGTGTTTAAATTTTCAATTTACTAACGTATTTCATATAAATTCAAAGGATGTGAAAATTAAAGAATGCAATAATTAGTTATTAAAGAACTAGTGGTTTTGCCCGTCCCAAGGACGGATGTTTTAAAATTTCGATGAACTTCGGATACATTTTTTGGATTAATATATGTTTATTATTTATTTTGTTATTTATTTCTTTATTTATTTCTATATTTGTTTCTTTCTTTCTTTATTTCTTTATTTCTTTATTTGTTTCTTTCTTTATTTTTTATTTATTTATTTATAATATTACAATGAAAACATTGTTTTATCGTTCGTATGCATTCCAAAACAAATAAAAAGAAGAAAAGAGATTAAAATATTAATAATTGTTTATATTTTGAATTAATTTAAGTAAGGTAAATATTTTTTAATTCATTTAATTATATAAAAATATATAAAAACAATTATTTATATAATTATTTATTATATATAAATTAATTTGCCATTGATTACAGATCGTCACATAAAAACGTCTTACACAGACATGGGCTATTATATATATTAATTTCAGTATACACGACATTTCTTGTGAATTGACGGCCATCGTTGCGAAGTGGTCCTTGCTTCTGAGATTTTTTTTAAATCTCATTATATAATATTTTTCGATTGCAGCGCCACTTCTTTTGATCTCTAGGACTGATAGTGTATATAAGTACAATTGCATAATAACTTTTATTACACGCCTGAGCTCAATAATTTCTTACGTGCACATCGATATCATCTATACGACTAATTACTTAAGCGTGACAGAATCAGTGAGTGAGTGAGTGAGTGACGTGGGCTACTATAATATAGATAGATATTTTAATGAATATAACCTAACACCCCTCTCGTTCATAATGACTTTATTTGGAAAACGGACGGTAGTTTGTCCCAGGGTGTCAAACTTTCTGACTGCATCACTGTGGTTATAGTCTAGTTTTTCAATTTTTACATTCAACTTTATTTATTTCATTTGGGATATTTCCTCTATATTTTTATGCAGTTATATGTGCATTTTTATTTGATTTATCAGGCATTTTTTCAGTTTTAGTTTTTATTAAATTGTTTGTTTTGGGAAGATGCCAGAGGAAGATGCTTTTGGTGTATTTGTGAGAATCATGTATGCCTACAACTTGAGAGACTTATTCAAGCCAAGCATGGAAGCACTGGGATTAAAGATGTTTCAACTGGAGCATTTGATTTATGTAAGTTTTTCAGCGAAACACATGAATTATAATAGATTAAATTTTTCTTATTGTTAGTAAATTCTTTTTTTGATTTTTTCAGGACCACCTTCCTCTTCTTCATTCGATATTTTCAAGCCATGGAATTCGTGCTTCCATGTTTGCTTCTCCGTGGTTTCTTACGTTGTTTGCAACTTCTCTCCCACTTACTCTCGCCTATCGTGCATTCGATGCTTTTCTATGCCAGGGACTGGATGTTGTGTTCAGGCTTGGACTGGCTCTCTTGAAGCTAAACCAAAATTGTTTGCTTGGACTGAATATGGAAGATATGGTTCAATTTTTACAGGTGATTCTCAGGTGTAAATAATTGTTAGTACATTTCATGAAGGTTTTTAATGGAACACTTTGAAGCCAGTTATGTTGATTTGCAAAAACTGAAACTGTGGGTAGACAAATTAATTTGTATCTGTGTGATAGAGAAGTTAAAACCTTGATCACATTCATTTATTTTTCCATTAGAAAGATCTTGGAGCAAAGGCTGAAGCAGATCCAGATTTGTTCTTTATGACTGCTTTCCAATTAAAGATCAGTCCTAAGCGAATGAAAAAGTTAGTAAACAAGTAAGAAATCATTAAAGAATGTCTGTTGATAATTTCTTAAATGGAAACTTCAGGCTAGAGAAGGAATACGTTGAAGTAAACCGTCAAGAAAAAGAAGAACAAGCAGAACTGGTTCGACTTCGTAACGAGAATCGACGTTTGCAGTCTCTTGTTGACAAGTTGGAAAAAGAAACAGGTTCTCTGGCAGACACACTCGTTTCAAGACAGATTCAGTGTGCAGAACTTGCTGAAGAAACAACTGCATTGAGACATGCTGTTGCATCTGTTAGGAAACTTTTTGCTGATCAAAAGTCAGAATCGGTTTGTGTGAAACAAATAGTGCTTTACAGTTTTTAATTTTTATTTTTAAAGCAACAAGTTCTTCCACACTGTCATAAAATTTGAAATTTCTTCATTTATTAGTACTAGCACTTCTATTAGGTTTTTTTTATCATCATGTGAGTTTGAGATAGAAGTTTCACTTGTATGTTTTTTTTTCAATAACTTCATCACGAAAGAATGCTGCACTAACAAAATTATATGGGAAATCAATTATATAAACAGATTAATTTAGATAAAAAAATTGCAGACTGAAGATACTTGGATTATTTTGAATGGACAAAATGGTAGTGGTTTGCCTGCTTGTTTTACTTTCTTCTGGGGCTTTTAAAAAAAATGAAAAATGAAAAAATTGTTTATTTATTTATTGTAAAACATTAAATCAAATAAAATTTTAACAAATTATCCACAAAAAATTATCCTTTGACAAACACAATTCATTTTTGTTATTCCATAATTTAGTCCTTAAGCCATTTTGTTCTATGCAATTTTCTAAGCTTTTTTGGCTGTAACATTCAATCTATGCTAATTTACATTTTGTCCAATGCTATTGGGTTGGCAACTAAGTTCCTGTCATTTTTTTACATTTTTACATTTAAAAAAACAGTGGGAACTTATTGGCCTAATATTTGTCTGCATGCCATCTTTACTATATTTCCATAATATTTATCTCTACCATATTGTTGATATGCAATCAATACCAGATTTATTTTTTTCAGTTCAGTCCTGTTGATGATATTAAGAAATGTGAGTCACATACAGCTGAAGGTGGTTACTTCTTAAATATTTATGTCATTTATTTAAAGTTTTTAGTTAATTTGCTTCAACAATTATTATAATTAATATCTTATATTCAGATAATCATCGAGTGAATATCAACAAGTCTTCTCCAATTAAAAATGACCTTGAGAATTCACTTTTGTTGGCCGAACTTGAATCAGTGAGAGATGAACTGATTGGTTGCAAGTTGAGGGAGGCTGAGTCAAACTTGTCAATCAAAAAACTCCAGCATGAAATTCATGAAGTATTTAGTCACAAATGTTCAAATTCTTTATTAATTACTAACTTCGATTGAGTTTGTTTTTTTCTAAATCATGAGAGGATTAGTTAACTTATTTTTCATCATCCAATTGAGCTGAAACATGGAATAAAGGCTCATTTCAGATAACAATTCTTATAACTCTTTATTTCGTGAATGCCATATTTTGGAAGAGCATTGTTATTGTTTACTTGTTATATTTAATGACATTACAGTTTTTTTAATGAATATATTGATTTCTCAGGATTTTCAGAATTTTTAATTTCTCATATTCTAGATAGAGACTGTCTGACATTTCAGATTCCTAATTTATCAAATTTCTGATATATAATAAAGAAAATTTGAATCTAAATTTATAAAATTTTAGATACAGAAACTTTGGAAAAAAGTAAATTCTTCACAGAACAAATCACAGCAAGATCAAGATGGTCACTCCATTTTTTCAATTGGTCCGTTCAAGTCAAGTATCAGTTCAGTACCGGGATTGGAGCAAGCTCTTTTAACTAATCAGATCAAAGAAGCTGGACTTTTGTCAGAATTGACAGATGCGAGACTTAATTTAGCTTCTCTGGAACAGAAAGTAAGTTGGAGACTCAGTTTTTGGTTCAAACTAAATATCACTATGAACAAGACTTTTAAGATTTTTTGGAATTGAACTACATTTAAATTATATTATTATTAGGCATTAAATTGTCAATTAATAAATGTGAAGTTTAAAAATGTTTATATGTATAAACATAAAATCAGTGTAAACTGATCTGACAGCTAGCTACTACAAATATATAAATGTGACGATTTCTAATATGCTTTAGATAAAAAAAGTTACTTGGAGGGTGCTTAATTATGAATAATACAAGGGCACTGCATTTTGTGTTTGAAATTGGGTTGTGCTGAAATGTATTACTTCTAAGTATGAAGCACTGACTCATCTTAATTACCAAAAGTGGAATGAATAGTCATGCTAGGGGTTGAATTTGTGACCATTTTACAATCTATACTTGTACAAATTAAATAGGACAGTGATCATTTTATTTGTGCTATTTAAGGTTAATTCACTGGAAAAGAAAAACTCTCAACTAGAGAAGGAATTAAGAAGCAGTAATATGGAGATTGGATCTCTAATAAGAGACAGCAAGACATTGTCAGAAGTCTTGTTAGAGAATGAAGTAAATCCACTTATTAATTTCTGAAAAATATAGAAAATCGTCTAATATTTTGTATTCATTTTGAAAGTTAGTTTATTCATTCATGATTTAGTTTTATTTTTAAGAGGAATCAGAAAGTGCTCAAGGAGAAATCAAGAATTTTAGAATTGGAAAACCAGGAATTAAAGCTTACGATTGAGTTATTAAAGAAAGAAGAAACAGCAAAAACGATTGGGATGGATTGTGATTGGTCCAAGAAGGTTTGTATTGTTTTTATAAATCAAAATAACTAAAGTTAAAAAATTTTGTATTGTTTTTATAAATCAAAATAACTAAAGTGAAAAAATTTTGTATTGTTTTTATAAATCAAAATAACTAAAGTGAAAAATTTTTTTATTGTTTTTATAAATCAAAATAACTAAAGTGAAAAAAAATTAAAGATGCTTTCTTGTTAAGACAAGAGTTAAAGTACAATTATATAATTCTCTAAAAATTTCCATATTTCTTATCTACATGCAGAAACCTATCCATCCGAAGCCTGTTGCTGCTGTAGCTGGAAATAACTTAACAAAAGGAAATGTACTTGTTTCATCTTTAAGTATTAAATCTGATCAAACTTAACTGACATCTGTATATGATCTGCCACATTGTTATATGACTTGTTTTCTCTCACTAGTATTAATTTTACAATTTTTTTGCATGCAGCTGGAAATTATTTTTATTTTAGGATTTTTAGCTGTAGTTATTTGTATTATGTCAAAATATTTGTAGTTTGTAACTTGAAAATATTACAAGACTTTAATGGTGCACAGATTTTATCTTTCAATTATTGTGGTTTTTTCTATATTTTATTGGAAACATTTGTTACGAAAATAATACATAATACCAACCATCCTTGCAGCAGTATAAATAGGAAATTTATTATTATTTTACAAACGTCTGTAGTGTTTTGTCTGTTTTGTTTCGTTGATCTTCATCTCAACGTCAGGTTTGATTTTATTTCTAGATAGAAACCCAGCTTTCTAAAGCTTTCCAGAATCTTGTAGGTTTTTTTTCCAGAAAAATATGTATTATGATAGTTGCATTGCCGACACTGTTTGGTCGTCCATTTTCTTTTCTAATTTTGTTTGTAGATTTTTGAATTGTTAAATAATTGCTTGTACATTATTACTAATTCTCCCGATGTTGACATTTTTTTTCACGACCTTATTCACAGGCCGAACGACAAGGCTTACAAAAATTTGCAAAAGCTTAGGTGCTGTTCAAATGGAGCATTAAAATCCTTAAACATAAACATAAACATACAGGAAATGATGGGCGCAAACTATAAGTCTCCATGCCCATATCTAGAATTATATAAAATATTGTTCATATATAGGTTCTATAAATAAATGTATGTATATATTATTAAAAATCCTTTTTATAGTTGTACATAATATCGCTTAATTCGAAATGACAGTCAATTAATCTTTTAAATTCATTAACGTGTTCGGCTTCTATGATTTTCAAAAGGAGGTTGTTCCAAATTGCAGTAGATCTGGTCAGGAAGAAATATTTTCTGCAGTTGCCGTTGAATCTTTGTGTTTCCAGTTTGAATTTGTGACCTCTTGTTCTTCTTTCTTCTGATATCTTTATATTAGGAAAACCCAAACGTCCTTCTTTGTCTTTATAAATCAATATAAAAGAATCTTTTGTCAAATCTTTAACATTTCGTGAAATTAAACCTAACAGTGAAAAACATTTTTTAATTACTTCATAAATGTGATCTACAAATGTTAGTGAACTCTGGAATGTAACACCTAAATCTTTTATTTTGTCAAGAAAATTAAGTTCCACTCCTTCTATATTATATAACCGACGATCATCTAATTGGCGTCCATATCTCACCGCAACACATTTACTAGCATTTAGCTTAATTTTCCTTTTCTTACTCCAATCTCCTAATGATTTCAAATAGCTCTGCAATATCATTCGATCACTGCTTTTTATAGTTTTAAATATTTTGGCGTCGTCAGCGTACATAAACCATAAACAGCTCCGCTGAGTTATTCTTAACTGTTTCAACATATCATTGACATAAATTATGTAAAGTAATGGCCCTAAAACACTACCTTGAGGTACCCTACTTGTAACTTTCAATCTGTTAGATGTGATATTATTAACCCTAACACTACTTGTTCTATTTGTTAAATAATCTTTAATCCAATTAAGCCTCCATTGACGCCATAATTTTCTAGTTTATCAATTAACTTTGCATGAGATACACGATCAAACGCTTTTTCAAAATCTATAGTTTCCCCTTTACCTATTGCACCGCACCACATATCCATTAATGTTAACAACTGAATTGTAGTTGACTTTCCTCTCGTGAAGCCGTATTGTCTATAATCTAGAAGCTTATTTCTATCAAAATTTATTATTAATTCATCATTAATCAATGATTCTAACAGTTTGTTAGTAACAGACCGTACGTGTTCAGCGTCTCAAAATCTATCAACGTGAGTTTTTCGAACGAACATTCACTATGGCCGAGTCGATGTAGGGGAGAGTGGTACCAAATGGTCACCCAATTTTACACTTTTATTCAAATCAATCATACAAAAAAACTATAAGTGATAGAAATAAAATTTTTTCACATAATGAAAGCAAAAACATTCCACTACTGAAAACCGCTCATTAAAAGTTTTCATATTATAACAATTTTATAAAAAACGATAAATAACGCAACCTCTTCCAAAATTTCTGGCTGGCCATTCAGTACAACCTGGTAGTATTGAATGGACACCCCCAAGTACTCAATGGACACTCATGCAATTTTTATTATAGAAGACACAATTCTCAACAAATGGTAAGACAAAATATTTTATTTCACAGAAAAATCTTTATTAATGTTAAATAAAAAATAAAAAAAAATTTTTTGTCATTTTATAAAGGCTTGCACCCAGTCTTTTCCAGCTTGCTTATTCTTCACCCAAGGGCTTTCTACACTTTTCCTAGAATGAGGTAGCCTCTTCTTTAGTCTGATAGCAAATTCATATGCCAGTGAACGGAGCTTAAGTGTACTCAACCCATAACCCATTTTTGAGGCATGTATTAAATACTCTTTCAACTGAAGCTCTTCTTTTGAACTGAAAACTCTCATCGATGATTGAGAATAAGCTTTACTTTCAAAACTATCTCCTCTGCGAATTGCATCCAGTCTAGCCTCAGTGATGTTTTACTAACTTGGTGCTTCTCTGCTGCAGATTTAACTGGCAAGCAAGCTTTCAAAACATCATCTACTGCTCTTTCCATGTTTTTTTGAGACCATCCCCCCTTCACAGCTGTAGATAGTCTGTTTCTCATTCTGAAACATAACCATAACAACATTAAGTAGTGATTAATATGTATATGTCTTTAATATATTAAACAATTTCGGTAATCCCGAAGATCCTGCCGTTACCGGAGTTAATGAGATAAACAAGCAATGATTGGCAGGCACGTGATGTCCATGATTGACAGGCCGCCAACTACTAATAATATTCAGCTCCACCCACAAACCTTGGCTATAAATTTAAAAGTGAACACGAATAATGTTATTCTATGGTTTTTATTTTTACACATTGTTTTATCATGGCTGGAAATTACCTTGATGTTACTGGGATATTATCTACTAAATTAAATAAAAATGTGGAAGATGATGCTTTGGGATGAGCTATGACACGCGGTCTCATAGCGAGGATAAAATTCTGTCAGACATAAATGAAACTGACGAGAAGGAGTGGTACCTACTGCCGATGGATGTATTTGGCATTGTCCCATCCCAACTAGGCATGCCGCTCGACGAAATCGACAAGGGACAAAACAAAATTAGCATAGAAAATAATAGAACCAGAACATAGCATTTTAATAGAACAAGAAAATAAACACAACATAAAATCATAACAAAAAAATTAACCTAGCATAACAATAAAATAAAACAAAATAACAAATTTAATTTACAGGGTCATGTTATACCAAACAAATATATGTGAAACAAAATTGTGAAAGGGATCGGAAATCGACGTCATAGTCATACCCGCCAAAAACCCACTGCTCCCGGACTCGATGGTATCTCTCTGTGCCATTCTCGGAGGTCAAAAATTTATAAAGTTCTAGTTATGGCATCTCGTAATCACAAACTATCGGCCAAGCTTATAACCATTATATATCTCATTTTAAAAACTGCTGTAGTTGGCAAGACGTAATCACCAACTTTACTGTCAAATTTCCAACAAGTTTCGATTGTCTGTTTTTTTTCTTTATGTACAGTTAAAAACATGACATAGTTTCATTTAGTTTGGGTCATTCTTGACTGCAAATAGTTAAAGGTTTTAATTCGACGCAATGCCGAAAAACTTCTTTCTGGTGTTGCATTTGATATCGGAAAAACCAAATTTTAAAAACCAAACCAATTTTAATAATCTGTCTACTTTTGACAATAAAGTTTTTGAAGTTTCATTTTTACTGAACATATCAACAATTGACAGACTCTCGACGAGTCTCTCGTTATAAATAATATTGGTATTTGACAAAAAAGTGGCCCCCGGTTCATAAACTGCTAGTTGTCAGGTCTTTTAGTTGTCGAGTATATTACCATTACGAAAGGAATAGCAGATAAATAAAACTGTTAGTTGGCAAGAAAAACCATCAACTGTCGGCCTAGCATATCATATTACCATATTAGCGGAGGAATAAGTAGTCGATGAGATATTAATTGCGTTTTTGTCCATGCTTACAGATTTTTAAAATTTTATAATACAATTTATTTAATTTAAAAATATACATATATGTATATTATAAAACTAAATAAATTACATTATTTTTAAGCGCCAAATAAACTTTTAGGCGGAGCTTAATATTAATAATAAAATAATCTCCGCCTCGGGGCGGAGCTGAATATTCAACAACGGCAGGATCTTCGGGATTACCAACAATTTCATTATATTTCATTAACATTTTGATCAATAATGAACCTAAACACATTTATGAAAATTTAAACATTCAGCAATACTGAATAACTATGGTCATTCAGTACGACCTTACAGTGGTCATTTAGTACGAACCGAGATGTACGAGCATTTTAGTCTGCTACGAGCAAAATAATAATTGTTGACATCCAAACTTTAGATTAAAATATTAATCAAACATCTCTTTATTTACTAAAAAAATCTTACAAAATATAAACTTAAATATTTGATAAGAATAGAATAGTTCTGACCTGACTCGTTTTCACTTTTTCGTGCGAAAAAACCAAAAGCTCTATAAATGCTGAACGAAATACACGAGAGACAAAAGAACAACACTGAACAAAGAGTTCATATATATTATATATACGCATTTTAAAAAAAAGATGGGCGTAAAAAATAATTTAACAAATGAGAAAATCTCAGTGGCCGTTTTGTACAGTGGCTATTCAGTCCGGTTCTCCCCTACTTGGTCGGGTCGATCATTTCTTTCATTAAAACGTTATCCAAAATTAAAAAAGAATTTATAGTTTCATTAAGTGCAACGTTGCGCATACGGGGGTAATGTTCCTTAAGATAAATTTCTACGTTGCTAGATTCAGCGTTTTCCAACGACAGATTGACTTTATCAACGGGCGTGTCGGAGTTTAACCGGCGTTTTTTATAATCTATTTCTTCTGTTAAACCATAACTCTTCTAGTCCGTTACTCGCTTAGATGGTCGTTCGCCAACTCCTTTTCTATTGGTCAATTTGCGACGACCGCCACCTTTTATTTTCAAGTCGTTCATTTCAAATATCATTACTTTTATTATCAAACGGCTGTTTTCCTTAAACTTGTTTATGGGAGAAATTACGAAACGGCAGTTAACGTTCGAGGAATTTTGTACATGGCATTTTTGAATTATGAAGTACGCTGACCTTTCTTTCACGGCTAAGAAAACAAATCTTTTATTTTGTTTATACGACGCATCATATATATCCGCAAAGCGTTAAACTTTCGCAGCTAATAACTTTTTATTTAAACATTTTAACAAGAAAGTGCCCTAACAAACCATGTTCAGCGTCTCATAATCTATCAACGTGAGTTTTTTCAGACCTGCAGATGGCAATCGGGTGACATAATACATCATTGCGCTTTTATGTTAGGACCAGCACTTGACGCACGCTTCGCGCGCGAAGCGCGTGAGTTTTTACATATCAATAGTAAAGGTAGTCGCACTCAAATCGCACTCTAAGCTCAAAAACAACACCAATGCGCTATTATAGTAATAACTTTACGCACGATTCGCAAGCGAAGCGTGTGACTATTATAGCCAGTAGCAGATGATTTTTCACTTGAACACGTTTTGGATTGGTCTTCTCTTTGAATGAATGATTTTGGAAAAACTGCTTACAAAAAAAACCTTTAATAGGCGATATTGGGAAAAACAGCCTACGAAAAAAACCATATTTATTGGGTGATAGTGAAAAAAAAGCCCAAGAAAAAACCCAACCTTTAATAATATTGGGAAAACCCTCCGATGTATTACTTTTTTTTATTATTATTTATATTTATTATTAATTAAAATAAGAGGAAAAATATTAGCAAAAAAATTAATCTTCGTTAATAATAATTTCAATAAATATATCCGCAATGCGTCGAACTTTCTACTAATAGGAATAATATTAGCAACATAGTTAATCTTCGTTAATAATAATATTATTAATAGTTGAAATAAGATGAATTTGCATTGCAAAATAGTAAATTGTTGTTAATAATAATTTACAACTTGTTTAAAATTGGAAAAACCCCGCCGACTACTATTTCGGTGATTTATTTATTTTCAACTTGTTTATATTGAAAGATGACGTACGATGCATTATATATATCCGCATAGCGTTAAACTTTCGCGGCTAATAACTTTTTATTTAAACATTTTAACAAAAAAGTGCCCTAACAAACCGTGTTCAGCGTCTCATAATCTATCAACGTGAGTTTTTTCAGACATGTAGATGCTAATCGGGTGACATAATACATACATATTACATCATTGCGCTTTTATAGTAGGGACCAGCACTTAACGCACGCTTTGCGCGCGAAGCGTGTGTTTTTACATAATAATAGTAAAGGTAGTCGCACTCAAATAGCACTCTAAGCTCAAAAACAACACCAATGTGCTTATATAGTAATAACTTTACGCACGTTTTGCAAGCGAAGCGTGTGACTATTTTATCCAGTAGCAGATGATTTTTCACTTCAAAAGTTTTGAAATAGTCTTCTAATTGATTGGAAGATTTTGGAAAAACTGCCTACGAAAAAAACCTTAAATGGGCAATATTGGAAAAAATAGCATACGAAAAAATCAACATTTATTGGGTGATAGTGAAAACACCTCCAACGAAAAACACAATATTAAATGGATAGTATCGAAAAAAACAGCCTAAGAAAAAACCCAACCTTCAATGGCTGATATTGGGAAAACCCGCCGATGTATGGTTTGAACGGACCACAACAAACTAGGTCAGCTGGAGCCAATCAGAAGCCTCTTGTGTTAAAAAAGTGGGTATGATCTGTGAATATGCGCCACGCATCGTTTCCAGTATATAGGAATCCATGTTTAAAATTAAAATAAATCGTAGAATCTTCAATGCAATTTAATATACCTTTTGTTAAAATATACTTACGTAATCTAGACATTGCTTCAACAGTTTAATATTATCAAAGTTACCGGTGTAACAACAACACTATAACAGCAAAAAAAGATGGCCGCTTAATCTGATTCAATCAAAAACAATGCGTAAGTTTTTATAGCGCTTTACACGACAAACCGTGCAGGAGTGCTGGGCTATGAATTGACCGAAAGAACGTTTTAATCCTATGACGGAAAAAAGTGAGAGAGAAAGGGGCCAAAATAAAAACGCTTATTTGGCAAAAAATACTTATTTTAACAGAGAAAGTAAGAGTGATTAACCAGTTATAGGCGTATGAGACGGGGGAGCAGGTGGACACATGCCTCCCAATTTTTCTTGGCACTAATTTTTTCAACAAGCGAATGAAAAATAAAAGATAATTTTGAATTTTTTTTTGGGAAAAGTATCTCCGATTACGCCACCCTTCGGTCGTCAGCTTTTTTGGGATGAAAAATAAAAAAAAATGTTTTTTTGTTTTTTGAAAATTTTCAATTGACAGAAACAGCGCTAATTTATTTTTATTTTTGATGACACGTAAGCCCAAAATAAAATAGGTGTGTATTTAAAAGAGAAATATTTTAGACTGAATTATTGCAAAAATGTACAACAATATTTTATGAACATTTTTTAAATAGTTTTAAAATGACTACAAATATATATATATATATACTCACAAATTCAGTAAGTTTCTTCGTTTCCAGAATTTTTAACAGATGGCTTGTGTGGGGGAAGGTTAATAAAATTACATCCCTTTAAATATGATAGAGAGGTCCAAATTCTTAATTGACGTGAAACAACGCTGACGGTTTTTATTATTTGACTAGAGTTTGATCGGCCTACATAATTATAAAAAAATCTAATAACACCTCAAGCTGTCTCCTTGAATCTACCCAATAATCAACCCTAATCTAAGCTCTAAAATAACACCAATGCGCTTATATAGTAATAACTTTACGCACGTTTCGCAAGCGAAGCGTGTGACTATTTTAGCCAGTAGCTGATGATTTTTCACTTCAAAACGTTTTGGAACGGTCTTCTAATTGATTGGATGATGTTGGAAAAACTGCCTGCGAAAAAAACAATTAATGAGTGATTGTGAAAAATCCGCCTACGAAAAACACAATATTAAATAAATAGTATCGAAAACAACAGCCTACGAAAAAAACAACATTTATTGGTTGATCGTGAAAAAACCGCCAACGAAAAACACGGAAAAACGGATAGTATCGAAAACAACAGCCTACGAAAAAAACAACATTTATTGGGTGATCGTGAAAAAACCGCCTACAAAAAACACAATATTAAATAGATAGTATCTAAAACAACAGCCTACGAAAACAACAACGTATTTTGGGTGACAGGGAAAAAAGCCTTAGAAAAAACTAACTTTTAATGGCTGATAATGAAAAAAACCGTCTACAAAAAAAACAACCTTCAATGGCTGATATTGGGAAAACCCGCCGATGTAGTACTTCGGTGATTTATTTATTTTCAACTTGTTTATACTGAGATACGACGTATACTCAAAATATATTCGTAAAGCGTCGAACTTTCCAATAATAGGAATATTATTAGCTGATTAGTTAATATTCCTAAATAATAATGTTAATAATTAAAATAAGAGGAATAATAATTAAAAAATAGAAAAATCTCGTTAATAATATTTTTATCTATATATATAAAAGAACATGTCCTGACTGACTGACTGACTGACTGATAATCAACGCCGAGCTCAAACGCCTCATCCTAGGAACGTGAAATTTGGAACTTATATTACTTTTATTGCGTAAGCATCCACTAAAAAAGAATTTTTGAAAATTTTGCTCCTGAGGGGAAGAAACTGGAAAACAAACTTTTTTCTAAAACAATGTATATCACGAAAACCAAAAATGAAGAGATTTTGAAATTTGGTATATGGATTCTTCTTGAAAAATAAAAAGATACGTGTTTCACCATTTTTTGAAAATTCGGTTTCCCGGACCTCATATGTGGGTTGGAAAATTGGGTTATTTGGTTTTTAAAGTAGCTGCTACTCAAAAACTGTGAATGCTACAGGAATAAAAATTAGTATTTAGTTTCTACTCCTAAAATAATGAAATACGTGTTTAAGCATTTTCTGAAAACTTGGTTTCCAGGACTTCAAATGTGTGGTGGAAAATAAGGTTATTTGTTTTTTTAAAGTAACTGCTACTCAAAAACTGTAAATACCACAGATGTAAAAATTAGTATTTAGTTTCTATTCTAAAAATAAAGATATACGTGTTTTACCATTTTTTTAAAATTTGGTTTCCAGGCCTTCAAATGTGGGGCGGAAAATAAGGTTATTTGGTTTTTAATGTAACTGCAACTCGAAAACTGTAGATGCCACAGCAGTAAAAATTAGTATTTGGTTTCTACTCCAGAAATAATGATATACGTGTTTAACCATTTTTTGAAAATTTGGTTTCCAGGACCTCAAATGTGAAGTGGAAAAAGGGTTATTTGATTTTAAAATAACTGCTACTCAAAAACTGTAAGTGCTACAGATGTGAAAATTAGTATTTTGAGGTTTTGTGCCGGTTAAAAGTAGATGAGTTCAGTTTATCACCGGACGGACGGACTAAGCCGTTATTTTAGGGTCTTCATACGGCCCTGCCCAAACCTTAAATCAAGGTGGGACGGGCTGAGATTTTTAACCAAGTAAATAGACATTTTAGTGATTTTAGGGTGTTCAGACGGACCGGGCTAAACCTGAAGTCAAGGTGGGACGGGCCGAAGTTTTTCATTAAGTATATAGAACTTCTAGGCATGTAAAAACGGGCCGGGCCAGGAATTTCGGTTTTTGTAACGGGCTGGGCCAAGTTGTCGACGGGCCGAGCCGAGACCTAAAAAATTAATCCGTGCAGTACTCTACTATGTATGCACGGTTCAAATTCTCTAATTTCATGCGAGCGAAGCCGCTACGGGCACTGCTAGTTAAATATATCCGCAAAGCGTCGAACTTTCCAATAATCGGAATAATATTAGCAAAATAGTTAATCTTCGTTAATAATAATAATTAAAATAAGAGGAATAATAATTGCAAAATAGTAAATTGTCGTTAATAATAATTTACAACTTGTTTAAAATTGGAAGAACCCGCCGACTACTACTTCGGTGATTTATTTATTTTCAACTGGTTTATATTCAGCGATGACGTACAATGCATTATATATATATATACCCGCAAAGCGTTAACCTTTCGCGGCTAATAACTTTTTATTTAAACATTTTAACAAAAAAGTGCCCTAACAAACCGTGTTCAGCGTCTCATAATCTATCAACGTGAGTTTTTTCAGACCTGCAGATGCTAATCGGGTGACATAATACATAATACATACATACATACAAATAACATCATTGCGCTTTTATATTAGCGACCAGCACTTGACGTACGCTTCGCGCGCGAAGCGTGTGAGTTTTTACATATTAATAGTAAAGGTAGTCGCACTCAAATAGTACTCTAAGCTCAAAAACAACACCAATGCGCTTATATAGTAATAACTTTACGCACGCTTCGCAAACGAAGCATTTGACTATTTCAGCCAGTAGCAGATGATTTTTTTACTTCAAAACGTTTTGGAATGGTCTTCTAATTGATTGGATGATTTTGGAGAAACTGCCTACGAAAAAACCTTAAATGGACGATATTGGAAAAAAGCCTACAAAATAAACCACATTTATTGTGTGATAGTGAAAAAACCGAATACGAAAATAACAATATTTATTGGATGTGATCGGAAAAACAGCCTACGAAAAAAAACCCATTTATTGGGTGATTGAGAAAAAAAGCCTAAGAAAAAACCCAAACTTTAATGGCAGATAATGAAAAAAAACAGCCTACAAAAAACCCAACCTTTAATGGCTGATATTGGGAAAACCGGCCGATGTACTACTTCGGTGATTTATTTATTTTCAACTTGTTTATATTGAGTTATGACGTATGCTCAAAATATATCCGCAAAGCGTCGAACTTTCCAATAATAGGAATATTATTAGCAAATTAGTTAATTTTCGTAAATAATTGTATTATTAATAATTAAAATAAGAGGAATAATAATTAAAAAATAGAAAAATGTCGTTAATAATATTTTTATTAAATATATCCTCAAAGCGTCGAACTTTCCAATAATAGGAATAATATTAGCAAAATAGTTAATCTTCGTTAATAATTAAAATAAGAGGAATAATTATTGCAAAACAGTAAATTGTCGTTAATAATAATTTACAACTTGTTTAAAATTGGGAAAAACCCGCCGACTACTACTTCGGTGATTTATTTATTTTTAACTTGTTTATATTCAGCGATGACGTACGATGCATTATATATATATCCGCAAAGCGTTAAACTTTCGCGGCTAATAACTTTCTATTTAAACATTTTAACAAAAAAGTGCCCTAACAAACCGTGTTCAGCGTCTCAATATCTATAAACGTGAGTTTTTCAGACCTGCAGATGCTAATCGGGTGACATAATACATACATCATTGCGCTTTTATGTTAGGGAACCAGCCTTTGACACACGCTTCGCGCGAAGTGTGAGTTTTTTTAGCCAGTCGCAGATGATTTTTCAATTGAAAACGTTTTGAAATGGTCTTATCTTTGATTGGATGATTTTTGAAAAACTGCCTACAAGAAAAACTTTTAATGGACGATATTGGAAAAAAAACAGCCTACGCAAAAAACCACATTTATTTGGTGATAGTGAAAAACCGCCTACAAAAAACACAATATTTATTGGATGGTATCGGAAAAACAGACTACGAAAAAAACAACATTTAATGGGTTATAGTGAAAAAAGGCCTACAAAAAACCCAACCTTCAATGGCTGATAATGAAAAAAACCGCCTATATAGTAATAACTTTACGCACGTTTCGCAAGCGAAGCGTGTGACTATTTTAGCCAGTAGCTGATGATTTTTCACTTCAAAATGTTTTGGAACGGTCTTTTAATTGATTGGATGATGTTGGAAAACTGCCTACGAAAAAAACAATTAATGGGTGATCGTGAAAAATCCGCCTATGAAAAACACTATTTATTTGATGGTATCGGAAAAACAGCCTACGAAAAAAACAACATTTATTGGGTTATTGTGATAAAACCGCCTACGAAATGAACAACATATTTTGGATGATAGTGAAAAAAAAGCCTAAGAAACAACCCAACTTTAAATGGCTGATAATGAAAAAAAACACCTACAAAAAACCCAATCTTCAATGGCTGATATTGGGAAAACCCGCCAATGTACTACTTCGGTGATTTATTTATTTTCAACTTGTTTATAATGAGTTATGACGTATGCTCAAATTATATTCGCAAAGCGTTAAACTTTCGCGGCTAATAACCTATTATTTAATATATTAATATATTATATATAATGTATTAAAATAAATAATGTCGTTAATAATAATTTCATTAAATATATCTACTAAGCGTCGAACTTTCCAATAACAGGAATATTATTAGCAAATTAGTTAATATTCGTAAATAATATTAAAATAAATAATGTCGTTAATAATAATTTCATTAAATATATCTACAAAGCGTCGGACGTTCCAATAACAGGAATATTATAAGCACATTAGTTAATATTCGTAAATAATAATATTATTAGTAATTAAAATAAGAGGAATAATAAATTAAAAATAAAAAAAATGTCGTTAATAATAATTTCATTATATATTTCCGCAAAGCGTCGAACTTTCCAGTAATAGGAATAATATTACTAAAAATGACCAAAATAGTTAATTTTCGTTAATAATATTAATTAAAATAAAAGGAATAATAATTGCAAAATAGTAAATGGTCGTTAATAATAATTTACAACTTGTTTAAAATTGGGAAAAACCCGCCGACTACTACTTCGGTGATTTATTTATTTTCAACTTGTTTATATTGAAAGATGACGTACGATGCATTATTTATATCCGCATAGCGTTCAACTTTCGCGGCCAATAACTTTTTATCTAAACAATTTAACAAAAAAGTGCCCTAACAAACCTTGTTCAGCGTCTCATAATCTATCAACGTGAGTTTTTTCAGACCTGCAGATGCTAATCGGGTGACATACATACATAATACATATTACATCATTGCGCTTTTATAGTAGGGACCAGCACTTGACGCACGCTTCGCGCCCGAAGCGTGTGAGTTTTTACATATTAATAGTAAAAGTAGTCGCACTTAAATAACACTCTAAGCACAAAAACACCACCAATGCGCTAATATAGTAATAACTTTAAGCACGCTTCGCAAGCGAAGCGTGTGACTAAAATAGTTAGTAGCAGATGATTTTTTACTTGGACACGTTTTGGAATGGTCTTCTATTTGATTGGATGATTTAAGAAAAAATTCCTACGTAAAAAAACCTTTAATGGGCGAATTGGAAAAATCAGCTTACGAAAAAAACCATGTTAATTGGGTGATAGTGAAAAAACCGCCTATGAAAAACACTCTTAATTTGATGGTATCGGAAAAACAGCTTTCGAAAAAAACAACATTTATTGGGTGATAGTGAAAAAACATTTAATGGATTATAAAGAAAAAAAACCGCCTACAAAAAAAATCCAACCTTCAATGGCTGATAATGGAAAAACCCGCCGATGTACTACCTCGGTGATTTATTTATTTTCAATTTGTTTATAATAAGTTATGACGTATACTCAAAATATATCCGCAAAGCGTCGAACTTTCCAATAATAGGAATATTATTAGCAAATTAGTTAATATTCGTAAATAATAATATTACTAATAATTAAAATAAGAGGAATAATAATTAAAAAATAGAAAAATATCGTTAATAATATTTTTATTAAATATATCCGCAAAGCGTCGAACTTTCCAATAATTGGTATAATATTAGCAAAATAGTTAATCTTCGTTAATAATAATATTATTAATAATTAAAATAAGAGGAATAATAATTGCAAAATATTAAATTGGCGTTAATAATAATTTACAACTTGCTTAAAATTTGGAAAAATCCGCCAATTTATGTTCTTATTTATTTTCAACTTGTTTATATTGAGTGATGACGTATTCTCCTTTTTGAGAAAACCCGCTTCGCAAAATATTCTACTTCAGTGATTTGTTTATTTTCAATTTGTTTATAATGTGTGATGACGTAATCCCAAAATTAGGAAAACCCCGCCGAAGTAGTATACTTCGGTTATTTGTTTTTTTTCAACTTGTTTATATTCGATGACGTATGATGCATTATATGTATGTATGTATGTAAATGTAAATTTATAATGCGCTTTTTTTAAAAAGTCACAAAAGCGCGTCGCGTCAAATCATAAATTTAAGAATAAAGTTCTGTCTTAAGCAGCTTCCTGAAACCGCCGAGGTCCAAAGCTGGATTCCTCAGGTCAGCAGATAGGCTGTTCCAAACAACTGGACCAGCAGTGGAGAATCCGCGCCTGCCGAGAGTCGTTGTCTTTGACGATGGAACGAACAAGTCGCCAGCAGCCGCCGATCGAAGGTGGGACCGACCAGCAAGCGTTGAGATCGGTACACACAATTGCTGCAGGTAGACCGGAGCCGTGTGGTGGAGGCACTTGTATACCATCAGACCCAACTTGAACTGAATTCTCTGCGGGAAAGGAAGCCAGTGAAGTTGCGTCCGCATGAGATCTGATACGGGAGACCAGCCGGGCAGCTGAAGAACAAGACGAGCGGCTGCTCGGAGAATGGATTGGAGCCTATTGATTTGAAACTGTCTAAGTCCGGCCATGACACCATTACAGTAATCAAGCCGGCTGTGCACGAGTGCTCTAATGAGTGAATGGGCGGAGTCCATGGTGAGGCTACGGCGGACGACGCGCAGTTGACGGAGATGATAGAAGCATGAACGAGTAAGATGAGAGATGTGTGCCTCCATAGACAAGCTACTGTCGACCATCACGCCAAGATTACGAACATAAGTGGAGGGCCTGACTGAGACACCAGCGATGACCAGATCCCCCTTCGGACAGAAGCTGAGTCGACCAGGCGAGCCCAACCAGATCACTTCGGTCTTAGAAGGATTGAGTTGCAAGCGATTGCTTGCCATCCAAGTGCCAATCTCGCTGATACATGCAGACATCCTGGGGACCAGATCGGAACACGACGCTGGCGGGGAGTGATCGTAAATCTGCAGGTCGTCAGCGTAAGAATGGACAGAAAACCGATGTTTCGTGGCAATATGTAGGACGTCCGCGGAATAGAGAAGAAACAACAACGGGCCCAGAACGGATCCCTGCGGGACGCCACACAGGACAGAGGTAGGCGTGGACAAAATATATATCCGCGATTTTATGTTAGGAATTGAGGCAAGCTTCACGCGCGAAGCATTTGAGGTTTTACATATTAATAGTAAAGGTAGTCGCACTCAAATCGCACTCAAAGCTCAAAAACAACACCAATGCGCCATTATAGTAATAACTTTTTGCGAAGCGTGTAACTATTTTAGCCAGTAGCAGATGAATTTTCACTTGAACACGTTTTGGAATAGTCTTCTTTTTGAATGAATGATTCAGGAAAATCTGCCTACGAAAAAAAAACCTTTAATGGGTGATAATAGAAAAAACAGCCTACAAAAAAAACATATTTATTGGGTGATAGTGAAAAATCCGCCTACGAAAAAAACCTATATTAGATGTTTTTGGAAATAACAGCTTACGAAAAACACAATATTTATTGAAAGGTATCGGAAAAACAGCCTACGAAAAAATACAAACTGTAACGGCTAATATAAAAAAACTCCTACGAAAAAAAACTTTTATTGGGCGATATTGGAAAAAAATCCTACGAAAAAACCGAAGCTTTAATAGCTGATCATGAAAAAAACGGCCAAAGAAAAAACCCAACTTTTATTGGCTGATAATGAAATAATCCGCTTACAAAAAACCCAACCTTCAATTGCGGATATTGGGAAAACCCGCCGACTACTACTTCGGTGAATTGTTTATTTTCAACTTGTTTACGTTCAGCGATGACATACGTTGTTTTTTTATATATCCGCAAAGCGTCGAACTTTACAATAATATGAATAAAATATTATTCAACTTATTAAGCAACTAACTTAGTTAATTTTCGTTAATAATAATATTACTAATAATTAAAATAAAAGGAATAATAGTTGCAAGTTAGTAAATTGTCGTTAATAATAATTTTCAACTTGTTTATATTGTTTGATGACGTACGCTTATATTTATTGGGAAAACCGGCCGACTACTACTTTGGTGAATTATTTATTTTCAACTTGTTTATATTGAAAGATGACGTACGATGCATTATATATATATCCGCATAGAGTTAAACTTTCGCGGCTAATAACTTTTTATTTAAACATTTTAACAAAAAAGTGCCCTAACAAACCGTGTTCAGCGTCTCATAATCTATCAACGTCAGTTTTTTCAGACCTGCAGATGGTAATCGGGTGACATACATAATACATAATACATCATTGCGCTTTTATTGTAGGGAACCAGCACTTGACGCACGCTTCGCGCGCGAAGCGTGTGAGTTTTTACATTATAATAGTAAAGGTAGTCGCACTCAAATAGCACTCTAAGCTCAAAAACAACACCAATGCGCTTATATAGTAATAACTTTACGCACGTTTCGCAAGCTAAGCGTGTGACTATTTTAGCCAGTAGCTGATGATTTTTCACTTCAAAACGTTTTGGAATGGTCTTCTAATTGATTGGATGATGTTGGAAAAACTGCCTACGAAAAAAACATTTATTGGGTGATCGTGAAAAACCCGCTTACGAAAAACACAATATTAAATGGATAGTATCGAAAACAACAGCCTACGAAAAAAACAACGTATTTTGGGTGATAGGGAAAAAAGACTAAGAAAAAACCAACCTTTAATGGCTGATAATGAAAAAAACCGTCTACAAAAAAAAACCAACCTTCAATGGCTGATATTGGGCAAACCCGCCGATGTACTACTTCGGTGATTTATTTATTTTCAACTTGTTTATACTGAGTTATGACGTATACTCAAGATATATTCGCAAAGCGTCGAACTTTCCAATAATAGGAATATTATTAGCAAATTAAATAATATTCCTAAATAATATTAATAATTAAAATAAGAGGAATAATAATTAAAAAATAGAAAAATGTCGTTAATAATATTTTTATTAAATATATCCGCAAAGCGTCGAAATTTCCAATAATCGGAATAATATTAGCAAAATAGTTAATCTTCGTTAATAATAATAATTAAAATAAGAAGAATAATAATTGCAAAATAGTAAATTGTCGTTAATAATAATTTACAACTTGATTAAAATTGGGAAAAATCCGCCGACTACTACTTCGGTGATTTATTTATTTTCAACTTGTTTATATTCAGTGATGACGTAGGATGCATTATATATATCCGAAAAGCGTTAAACTTTCGCGGCTAATAACTTTTTATTTAAACATTTTAACAAAAAAGTGCCCCAACAAACTGTGTTCAGCGTCTCATAATCTATCAACGTGAGTTTTTCAGACCTGCAGATGCTAATCGGGTGACTTAATACATAATCCATACATAATACATACATCATTGCGCTTTTATGTTAGGAACCAGCACTTGACGCACGCTTCGCGCGCGAAGTGTGTGAGTTTTTTCAGCTAGTCGCAGATGATTTTTTACTTGAAAACGTTTTCGAATGGTGTTTTCTTTGAATGGCTAAATTGGAAAAAACGCCTACGAAAAAAACAACCTTCAATTGCTGATTTTGGAAAAACCGCATACGAATTATAATTTTCTTGATAGAAAAAATCACTCAACTTATATGACACTGGTTATGTTACACTCATAGATTGCCGAGGCCATGGATCGTGGGAAATATGTAGTTGGCATCTTCCTGGACCTAGCTAAAGCCTTCAATACGTTGATCACACATTCTGGTGGAAAAATTGAGGCACTATGGAATCCGGGGAACTCCACTATCATGGTTCAGTGACTATCTTAGCTGTAGATCATAATGCTTCCAGTACAGCAATTCTATCTCTTCGATGAAGCAGGTAACTTGCGGGGTGCCTCAAGGGTCGGTGCTGGAACCGCTTCTATTCCTCATCTATATTAACGACCTATGCTCAGTTTCAGATCGCCTTGAATTTGTTTTGTTTGCGGACGATACTAACCTCTTTGCGACTGGCGATAACTTAGAAAATTTATATTACGATACCAACCGTGAATTGCTTTCTGTTTCTAAATGGTTCTCTGCTAGTAGACTTTCCTTAAATGTAAGCAAAACGAATTATATTTTATTTCACCATATAAACAAAAATACTTTCTGCAATTATCAGCTGAAGATTGAAGATATACCAATTTTGCGGGTTCCTTATTGCAAGTTCTTGGGCGTGCTGCTTGATGAACACCTTACATTAAAAACTCACATTGAACAAGTTAATCTAATGTTGCAAAAAATTGTGGAGTGCTATCTCGTATACATCAGTTTGTTCATGCCAATATTTCTATGATGTTATACTATGCACTTATCTTTCCGTACTTATCATACTGCAATATTGTCTGGGCCTCAAATTATTCAACTCGTTTAAAGCCTCTTCATATTTTGCAAAAGCGAATTATTCGAATTATTTTTCACATGCCTCCCACATCGTCTTGTAAAATTCAAAAGGCTAACAACAACATTCTTAATATCTATCAGATTAATTTTTTCCAAACTGGCATTTTCATGTATAAATATGATAAATTTATATTACCCTCATCATTCGATAACATGTTTGTAAAATTATCTGATGTGCATTCCTATGGTCTGCGCCCCGGTTGCTGTATTCGAACGGATTTTGCTCGGACAACTCTTAAAACATTCTCTAATAAATGCTCTGGCCCTCGTATTTATTCAAACACCAGCACATGACGCACGCTTCGCGCGCGAAGCGTGTGAGTTTTGACATATTAATAGTAAAGGTGGTCGCACTCAAATTGCACTCTAAGATCAAAAACAACACCAAGGCGCTATTATAGTAATAACTTTACGCATGCTTCGCAAGCGAAGCGTGTAAATTTTATAGCCAGTAGCAGATGATTTTTCTCTTAAACACGATTTGGAATGGTTTTCTCTTGGATTGTATGATTTTGGAAAAACTGCTTACGAAAAAAACCTTTAACGGGCGATATTGGGAAAAACAGCCTACGATAAACACCATATTTATTGGGTGATAGTGAAAAAACCGCCTATGAAAAAAACTGTATTGGATGTTTTTTGGAAATAACCGCCTACTAAAAACACAATATTTAATGGCTGATAATGAAAAAAATCGCCTACAAAAAACCCAAACTTCAATGGCTGATATTGGGAAAACCCGCCTATGTACTACTTCGGTGATTTATTTATTTTCATCTTGTTTATATTGAGTCATGACGTATGCTCAAAATATCAAAATATATACGCAAAGCGTCGAACTTTCCAATAATAAAAATAATATTAGCAAATTAGTTAATTTTCGTAAATAATAATATTAATAATAATTAAAATAATAGGAATAATAATTGCAAAATAGTAAAATGTCGTTGTGAGTTTTTACATATTAACAGTAAAGGTAGTCGCACTCAAATCGCACTATAAGCTCAAAAACAATACCAATGCGCTATTATAGTAATAACTTTACGCACGATTCGCAAGCGAAGTGTGTGACTATTATAGCCAGTAGCAGGTGATTTTTCACTTGAACACGTTTTGGAATGGTCTTCTCTTTGAATGGATGATTTTGGAAAAACTGGCTACGGAAAAAACTTTTAATAGGCGATATAGGGAAAAACAGCATACGAAAAAGACCATATTTATTGGGTGATAGTGAAAAAACCGACTACGAAAAAACACTATATTGGATGTTTTAAAAAATAACCGCCTACGAAAATCACAATATTTAATGGCTGATAATGAAAAAACCGTCTACGAAAAAACCCAAACTTCAATGGCTGATATTGGGAAAACCCGCCAATGTACTACTTCCGCGATTTATTTATTTTCAACTTGTTTATATTGAGTTATGACGTATGCTCAAAATATATCTGCAAAGCGTCGAACTTTCCAATAATAGGAATAATAATAAAAAAATTATAGCTAATTTTCGTAAATAATAATATTATCAATAATTAAAATAAGAAGAATAATAATTACAAATTAGAAAAATGTCGTTAATAATTTCATTGAATATATCCGCAAAGCGTCGAACTTTCCAATAATAATATCATTAATAATTAAAATAAGAGGAATAATAATTGCAAAATAGTAAAATGTCGTTAATAATAATTTCATTAAATGTATCCGCAAAGCGTAGAAGTTTCCAATAATAATATTATTAATACTTAAAATAAGAGGAATAATAATTACAAATTAGAAAAATTTCGTTAATAATAATTTCATTAAATATATCCGCAAAGCGTCGAACTTTCCAATAATAGGAATAATATTAGCAAAATAGTTTCGTAAATAATAATTTTATTAATAATTAAAATAAGAGGAACAATAATAGTACATTGTCGTTAATAATAAAATTGGGAAAATCCCGCCGACTACTACTTCGTTTATTTATTTATTTTCAACTTGTTTATATTCAGCGATGACGTACGATGCATTATATATATCCGCAAAGCGTTAAACATTCGCGGCTAATAACTTTTTATTTAAACATTTTAACAAAAAAGTGCCCTAACAAACCGTGTTCAGCGTCTCATAATCTATCAACGTGAGTTTTTTCAGACCTGCAGATGCTAATCGGGTGACATACATAAAACATACATATTACATCATTGCGCTTTTATAGTAGGGACCAGCACATGACGCACGCTTCGCGCGCGAAGCGTGTGAGTTTTGACATAATAATAGTAAAGGTGGTCGCACTCAAATTGCACTCTAAGATCAAAAACAACACCAATGCGCTATTATAGTAATAACTTTACGCACGCTTCGCCAGTAGCAGATGATTTTTCACTTAAACACGATTTGGAATGGTATTCTCTTAGATTGTATGATTTTGGAAAAACTGCTTACGAAAAAAAACTTTAACGGGAGATATTGGGAAAAACAGCCTACGATAAACACATTATTTAATGGCTGATAATGAAAAAACCGTCTACGAAAAAACCCAAACTTCAATGGCTGATATTGGGAAAACCCGCCGATGTACTACTTCGGCGATTTATTTATTTTCAACTTGTTTATATTGAGTTATGACGTATGCTCAAAATATATCTGCAAAGCGTCGAACTTTCCAATAATAGGAATAATAATAAAAAAATTATAGTTAATTTTCGCAAATAATATTATTATTAATAATTAAAATAAGAAGAATAATAATTACAAATTAGAAAAATGTCGTTAATAATTTCATTGAATATATCCGCAAAGCGTCGAACTTTCCAATATTAATATCCAGTGATGGGCACTTTAACTACTGTAGTTGTAACTACTGTAGTTATAACTACATTTATAGTAGTTACATGGTAGTTATAACTACTTTTGTTTTTGAGTAGTTGCCATGTAGTTATAACTACTTTTATGATCTAGTTTGGTAGTTATAACTAGTCTAACTACTTTGACTTAGCGCTGTAACAAAATTATTAAAAAGCCAGATAATTTAAAAATATAATCTAAAGCATCGAATGTTCAATCACTGAAGGATTATCCATTTGTAGAATGATCTTTCATAAAAGCCAATTCTACTCTTCCAAGCATGGCTGGTATGATTTTGACACCTCGAAGGTGCAAAATGAGTGACACTTTATTTGACCGTATGGTTTTTCTGAAAAGCCGTTCCAGTTTTAACAAATTTTGAACTTTGTCATTCAACCTTTATGTATCAATAAACACTTTGTTTTTCTAAAATTTGCTTAAAAATACTTTGTTTTTATTATATTTGCTTAAAAATACTTTGTTTGTATTATATTTAGTTAACAATCATTATTATTCTTTAAAAAAAATTATTAAATGCAAATTTATTTTTTGTTGTTGTGTTTTTATATCTTACAGTACATGTTTTATAAATATACGAGTAGTTAAAAAGTAGTTGGAAAGTAGTTAACTACTTTAGTAGTAGTTAACAAACTAGTTATAACTACCTCTCTTCTAAAGTAGTTAACATGTAGTTATAACTACTTCTGTCATAAGGTAGTTGGCATGTAGTTGTAACTACAATTGAAGTAGTTGGTGCCCATCACTGTTAATATCATTAATAATTAAAATAAGAGGAATAATAATTGCAAAATAGTAAAATGTCGTTAATAATAATTTCATTAAATGTATCCGCAAAGCGTAGAAGTTTCCAATAATAATATTATTATTAATTAAAATAAGAGGAACAATAATTACAAATTAGAAAAATGTCGTTAATAATTTCATTAAATATATCCGCAAAGCGTCGAACTTTCCAATAATAATATCATTAATAATTAAAATAAGAGGAATAATAATTGCCAAATAGTAAAATGTCGTTAATAATAATTTACAACTTGTTTAAAATTGGGGAAAACCCGCCGACTACTACTTCGGTGAATTGTTTATATTCAGCGATGACGTACGATGCATTATATATATCCGCATAGCTTAAACTTTCGCGGCTAATAACTTTTTATTTAAACATTTTAGCAAAGAAGTGCCATAACAAACCTAATCTATCAACGTGAGTTTTTTCAGACCTGCAGATGCTAATCGGGTGACATAATACATAATAAATACATCATTGCGCTTTTCTAGTAGGGATCGTAGATGCTTTTTCAATTGGAAACGTTGCGGAATGGTCTTCTCTTTGAATGGCTAAATTTGAAAAAACCGCCTACGAAAAAAAACAACCTTTATTGGCTGATATTGGAAAAACCGCCTACAAATAAAACCACCTTTATTTATTTTTAACTTGTTTATAATGTGTGATGACGTAATCTCAAAATTATAGGAAAAACACGCCTTCGGTGATTTGTTTATTTTCGTCTTCTTTATATTGTTTGATGACGTAATCTCAAAATTTTTGGGAAAACCCGCCTTCGGTGATTAGATTATTTTCAACTCGTTTATATTCAGCGATGACGTACGATGCATTATATATATCCGCATAGCGTTGAACTTTCGCGGCTAATAACTTTTTATTTAAACATTTTAGCAAAAAAGTGCCCTAACAAACCGTGTTCAGCGTCTCATAATCTATCAACGTGAGTTTTTTCAGACCTGCAGATGCTAATCGGGTGACATAATACATCACTGCGCTTTTATAGTAGGGAATTCCAATATCTGTCTCCTCCTTGAAACGTATTTCGTTATTTAAGCAAGCTCTGAAATCTTACTTATTATTGTCACATTCTTAACTTCTCAATACCTATTACCTTTTTATTATTATTATTATTATTATTATTATTATTATTATTATTATTATTATTATTATTATTATTATTATTACCTTAGCATACCAATTTCAGTCTCTTCCTTGACAAGGTTATTGAACTACTATTTGAAATGTTTTAACTCAACACACTCATTTTGGTTCTTTTGTAAAGGTTGTCCATTAAGCGGGAAGGAATTCCCTTCGGACGAACCTTTTGGGCACCTTATTCATTCTCAACTGATCGATTTTTTCTTTTTTTGAAATTTTGGTACTGGTTATTTTCTTTTGTTTAAGTTCAATACTTATGTTGGTGCTCAATCTATATATATAAAAGAACATGTCTTGACCGACTGACTGATAATCAACGCCGAGCTCAAACGCCTCATCCTAGGAACGTGAAATTTGGAACTTATATTACTTTTATTGCGTAAGCATCCACTAAGAAAGGATTTTTAAAAATTTTGCTCCTGAGGAGAAGAAACTGGAAAACAAACTTTTTTCTAAAACAATCGATAACCAAAAATGAGGAGATTTTGAAATTTGGTATATGGATTTTTCTTGAAAAATAAAAAGATACGTGTTTCACCATTTTTTGAAAATTCGGTTTCCCGGACCTCAAATGTGGGTTGGAAAATTGAGTTATTTGGTTTTTAAAGTAGCTGCTACTATAACAATGTCAATGCTACAGGAGTAAAAATTAGTATTTAGTTTCTACTCCAAAAATAATTAATGAAATACGTGTTTTAGCATTTTTGAAAATTTGGCTTCCAGGACTTCAAATGTGGGGTGGGAAATAGAGTTATTTGTTTTTTAAAGTAACTGCTACTCAAAAACTGTAAATACCACAGATGTAAAAATTAGTATTTAGTTTCTATTCCAAAAATAAAGATATACGTGTTTCACCATTTTTTTACAAATTTGGTTTCCAGGACCTTAAATGTGGGGTGGAAAATAAGGTTATTTGGTTTTTAAAGTAACTGCTGCTCAAAAACTGTAAAAGCAACAAAAGTAAAATCATTATTCAGTTTCTAATCTAAAAATAATGATATACGTGTTTCACCATTTTTTACAAATTTGGTTTCCAGGACTTTAAATGTGGGGTGGAAAATATGATTACTTGGTTTTCAAAGTAACTGCTACTCAAAAACTGTGAATGCTACAGATGAAAAAATTAGTATTTAGTAGCATACGCCTTATCAAGACAAGTCTTGCTCAAGGCGAGAGAGGGAGGGTACTTGCAAAGGCAGCCATTTATAGGCGCCTACCCCTTTAGCAAATCTGAGTAAACTCCTTGCTTAAGGGAGTTACGCTGGTGACGCCGACGAAATTTGAACTGCCGACCTAACGATCGACAGGCGAACGCTCTACCGCTCTGCCACCAGCGCCTCAAAAAATAACGATATAATTGTTTCACCATTTTTTAAAACTTTGGTTTCCATGACTTCAAATGTGGGGTCAAAATAAGGGTTATTTGATTTTAAAATAACTGCTACTCAACAACTGCAAGCATTACAGATGTAAAACTTAGTATTTTGAGGTTTTGTGCCCGTTAAAAGTAGCTGAGTCCAGTTTATCACCGGTCGGGCCAAGCCGTTATTTTAGGGTCTTCTTACGGGCCAGGCTAAACCTTAAATCAAGGTGTTACGGACCGAGGTTTTTCACTAAGCATATAGACATTTTAGTAATTTTAGGGTCTTCAGGCGGGCCGCGCCAAACATGAAGTCAAGGTGGGACGGGCCGAGGTTTTTCATCAAGTATATAGAATTTCTAGGCCTGTATAAACGGGCCGGGCCCAAATTAGACGGGCCGTGCCGGGCCAGAAATTTTGGTTTTGAAACCGGCCGGGTCAAGTTGTCGAGCCGACACCTATGGATGCACGGTTCAAATTTTCTAATTTCATGCGAGCGAAGCCGCTACGGGCACTGCTAGTAAATCAATAAAAAAAAGATTAAAACCACCTCTATTTATTTTCAACTTGTTTATAATGTGTGATGACGTAATCTCAAAATTATAGGAAAAACACCCCTTCGGTGATTTGCTTATTTTCAACTTGTTCATATTGTTTGATGACGTAATCTCAAAATTGGAAAAACCCGCCGGCATTCTAGTTCGGGGGTTTATTTATAAGGAAAGATGACGTACGATGAATTATATATATATATATATATATATATATATATATATATATATATATATATATATATATATATATATGTATATATATATATATATGTATATATATATATATATATATATGTATATATATATATATATATGTATATATATATATATATGTATGTATATATATATATATATATATATATATATATATATATATATATCCGCAAAGCGTTAAACTTTCGCGGGTAATAACTTTTTATTTAAACATTTTAGCAAAAAAGTGCCTTAACAAACCGTGTTCAGCGTCTCATAATCTATCAACGTGAGTTTTTTCAGACCTGCAGATGCTAATCGGGTGACATAATACATCATTGCGTTTTTATAGTAGGGAGTACCAGCACTTGACGCACGCTTCGCGCGCGAAGCGTGAGAGTTTTTACATATTAATAGTAAAGTTAGTCGCACTCAAATCGCACTCTGAACTCAAAAACAACACCAATGAGCAATTATAGTAATAACTTTACGAACGCTTCGCAAACGCTTCGCAAGCGAAGCGTGTGACTATTTTAGCCAGTAGCTGATTATTTTACACTAGAAAACGTTTTGGAATGGTTTTCTATTTGATTGGATGATTTTAGAAAATCTGCCTACAAAAAAACCTTTAATGGGTGATATTAGAAAAAACAGCCTACGAAAAACCCCATATTTATTGGGTGATAGTGAAAAAGCCACCTACGAAAAAACAAACAAACTGTAACGGCTAAAAAAACTCCTATGGATAAAAAAACTTTTATTTGGCAATTTTGGAAAAAGATCCTACGAAAAAACCCAACTTTTAATGTCTAATAATGAATAGAACCGCCTACAAAAAACCCAACCTTCAATGGCTGATATTGGAAAAACCCGCCGGTGATTTATTTATTTTCAACTTGTTTATATTGAGTTATGACGTATGCTCAAAATATATCCGCAAAGCGTAGAATTTTCCAATAATAGGAATAATATTAGCAAATTAGTTAATTTTCTTTATTAATAATATTATTAATAATTAAAATATTGGAATAATTTATATTTTTATATAATGTTAATTAGGGAAAACCCGCCGGCTTTCTACTTCGAAGATTTATTTATTTTCTACTTGTTTATATTGAAAGATGACGTATGATGCATTATATATATCCGCAAAGCGTTAAACTTTCGCGGCTAATAACTTTTTATTTAAACATTTTAACAAAAAAGTGCCCTAACAAACCTTGTTCAGCGTCTCATAATCTATAAACGTGAGTTTTTTTCAGACCTGCAGATGCTAATTGGGTGACATACATAATACATACATATTACATCATTGCGCTTTTATAGTAGGGAATTTTGAACTATTTAGAGATTTTTATAAAAGCGTTTTTTAAATTATCTCTATTTATTAATTTCGATAATACATACTTCATTGCGCTTTTATGTTAGGAACCAGCACTTCTTCGCGCGCGCGAAGCTCAAAAACAACACCAATGCGCTTATATAGTAATAACTTTACGCACGCTTCGCAAGCGAAGCATGTGACTATTTCAGCCAGTAGCAGATGATTTTTCACTTCAAAAGTTTTGGAATGGTCTTCTAATTGATTGGAAGATTTTGGAAAAACTGCCTACGAAAAAAACCTTAAATGGGCAATATTGGAAAAAATAGGCTACGAAAAAAAACAACATTTATTGGGTGATAGTGAAAAAACCGCCTACGAAAAACACAATATTAAATGGATAGTATCGAAAAAACAGCCTAAGAAAAAACCCAACCTTCAATGGCTGATATTGGGAAAACCCGCCGATGTATGGTTTGAACGGACCACAACAAACTAGGTCATCTGGATCCAATCAGAAGCCTCCTGTGTTAAAAAACTGGGTATGATCTGTGAATATGCGCCACGCATCGTTTCCAGTATATAGGAATCCATGTTTAAACTTAAAATAAATCGTAGAATCTTCAATGCAATTTAATATACCTTTTGTTTAAAAATACTTACGTAATCTAGACATTGCTTCAACAGTTTAATATTATCAAAGTTACCGGTGTAACAACAACACTATAACAGCAAAAAAAGATGACCGCTCAATCTGATTCAATCAAAAACAATGCGTAAGTTTTTATAGCGCTTTACACGACAAACCGTGCAGGAGTGCTGGGCTATGAATTGACCGAAAGAACGTTTTAATCCTATGAAGGAAAAAAGTGAGAGAGAAAGGGGCCAAAATAAAAACAGCGGTTTGGCAAAAAATACTTATTTTAACAGAGAAAGTAAGAGTGATTAACCAGTTATAGGCGTATGAGACGGGGTAGCAGGTGGACACATGCCTCCCAATTTTTCTTGGCACTAATTTTTTCAACAAGCGAATGAAAAATAAAAGATAATTTTGAATTTTTTTGGGAAAAGTATCTCCGACTACGCCACCCTTCGGTCGTCAGCTTTTTTGGGATGAAAAATAAAAAAAATGTTTTTTTGTTTTTTGAAAATTTGTAATTGACAGAAACAGCGCTAATTTATTTTTATTTTTGATGACACGTAAGCCCAAAATAAAATAGGTGTGTATTTAAAAGAGAAATATTTTAGACTGAATTATTGCAAAAATGTACAACAATTTTTTATGAACATTTTTTAAATAGTTTTAAAATGACTACAAATATATATATATATATATATACACAAATTCAGTAAGTTTCTTTGTTTCCAGAATTTTTAACACACGGCTGTGTGGAGGAGGGTTAATAAAATTACATCCCTTTAAATATGATGGAGAGGTCCAAATTCTTAATTGACGTGAAGCAACGCTGACGGTTTTTATTATTTGACTAGAGTTTGATCGGCCTACATAATTATAAAAAAATCTAATAACACCTCAAGCTGTCTCCTTGAATCTACCCAATAATCAACCCTAATCTAAGCTCAAAAATAACACCAATGCGCTTATATAGTAATAACTTTACGCACGTTTCGCAAGCGAAGCGTGTGACTATTTTAGCCAGTAGCTGATGATTGTTCACTTCAAAACGCTTTGGAACGGTCTTCTAATTGATTGGATGATGTTGGAAAAACTGCCTACGAAAAAAACAATTAATGGGTGATCGTGAAAAATCCGCCTACGAAAAACACATTATTAAATGGATAGTATCGAAAACAACAGCCTATGAAAAAAACAACATTTATTAGATTCAAGGAAAAGCTGTCTCCTTGAATCTACCCAATAATCAACCCTAACTGCACACAAACAGGTATCGTAATCTTTACGTTATTATTAAGATGGGCTTTAGTATTGTAGATGTATTATGATGCATGAGGATGGGCTCACATGTCAATTCGTTTAAATTGTGCTTAGTTTTTTATTTAGGTGCTTTTCGATTTAATTCACTATAATACGTAGGCTTACCACTTATCTGAAAATTTAAAGTGCAACTATATGGGGTTACCCGACAGAACAATTTAAATTTCTAATGAGCTTGCATACCTGCTCCAACTTTCATCAGAAAAAACACAAACAGTTGAATTTTTGCAAATGTTTATTAAAACATTTAAATAAATATTATTAAAATGCAGTTTTTTTTGGAATTGACGACATTCATTTTTTCATAATCAAGTATCATTTTTTGTCTAAATTTCTATTTCGCTTGCATATTAGGCAATATTTGATTGAATTTAACCTGCTAGCGGAAAACATTCTCAACCCGGTCGCTTAAACTTTTGTTTTCGCTTACATTTCGACGGCATAAAACATTCGTTGGAGATTTTTTGTTGATTTTAAAATGAGCAACAGCTTGTCCTCTGAAAAGTGTTTTGATACAAAATGGCTACACACTAAAAGCAAGACTCAGAATAAATGAGAAAACAAAAGATCTTTTTAGTGTAATAAAAAAGCTAAATATCTGAGATTATTCTTCCATGTTATATAATTATTTTTACCAGAAAATAAATATTTAATCAAGTTCTCTCTTTCTTTGTCTACTTAAACCTGTCAAAAAATCTATTTTTTCGGGCATTCTTCATGATCGACGAGCCACTTTTACTTTATCCTTCTATCCCTTCCACCCGCACTCAAAGGCGCTTGTTCCTTACCGTCAGAAAATTTGTAATGTATTAAACACAGTCTCCTCCTTTCTAATTTTACATCCGAGGTGGACTTTGGAGCATATTCATATGTTGAGAAATTTTATTCAAATAGATATCCTTCAACGTTTATACATTGTAATCAAGTGGTTTTGACGCAAGTCCAACCAAATTCCTATAAAAAAAAACTTTGCTGTCTAAACCTACGGAAAACTATGAAAAATTAATAGAATTTCGTACTATCTTACCAAAGAAGAAACCTCCAACGCTCTTCAAGAGATCAGAATTTTGATTCATATAGATATCCTTCAACGTTTGTACATTATAATCGAGTGGTTTTGACGCAAGTCTAACCAAATTTCGCAAAAAAAAAACAAAAAAAACTTTGCTGTCCAAACCAATGGAAAACTATGAAAAATTAATAGAATTTCGTACTATCTTGCCAAAGAAGAAACCTCCAACGCTTTTCAAGAAATCTGGAAGTTATTTAAATTATTATTAAAAATTTGATTTAAAAAAATAATACAATCAAACGATCAGGCATGCCTCCAAAACACTCCTGCCACTTGAATGAACATCAAATGACATACATTTTATAATAACATTTCAAGAGACAACATATTTGTAAAATATTTTAGTGTTTTATTTTATTTTATTATTTTAAAACATTTTGTTTTAAAGAAAAAATAATAATGATTGCTATGATTCAGTTCAGTTGAATCCCGTCGGCGATTGCATTCTGCGACCGCTGGAGACCTGGTCGTGCCTGCGACGACTACCAAGTTTGGACAACGGGCCTTTTCTGTCGCCGCTATTAAAGCATGGAACTGTCTTCACATATCTATTTGTTTAACCTGTTCTGTTGAGACTTTTAAAAAAGCTCTTAAAACTTATCTGTTCATTAAGTCTTACAACTAAACTTTTTTTTTATTAATTAATTTATTTATTTTTTATTTTTTTGTGTTTATCCGAGGTTTTTGACGTTTTGTACAGCTCTCTTGTGATGACTATTTCATTGTACTGCGCTATATAAATTATCCATGTTATTATTATTATTATTATTATGATTATAAAATTTCTCACCGTTTTCCAGATGCAAAGTCGTAGTCTCGCTGTGAATAAGTTAAAAAAAAATTAATAATCATAAATACTACTACTACTAACTACTACTACTAAAAATAATAATAAGTCAAATTTAAAAAAACAAAAACAGCAAAAAAGATTCAATAAAAACAATAAATAAATTTTTAACAGCTTCAGCTTTTACAAACCTTTTTTGTTAGATACTTTGGCTCAAAATTACCTGTAATATAGTTTTAAAACTATTTGTTAAAAAAATTCAAAAGTTAACCTTAACTTCTACAGCAGGCTATCGGGGTTTTATATTAAAGTCACGTCAGACAGGGGTCAAAGGTTGCAAAAGATAAAAACTAAGAAAACAAGAAGATCCACAAATTAAAAATCTTACCAAACTCTTCACACAATGTGGCAAGGAACGCTGTCATCGGTTTCATGTCCTCTAGTAGAATGATCATTTCCTCTCGTCTCATCATTGGTATTACCATGGAAACCTGTAAGGTGATTTTTTAATTTTTTTAGAAACTTGGTAATTCCAATACCACCGTAATATAACAACCACTACTTTCAGCATCGCTATCATCATTCTTATCATCATAACTATCAACATTGCTATCATCATTACTATCATCAACACTATCATCATTGCTATTATCAACACTATCATAATCACTATCATCAACGCTATCATCATCACTATCATCATCTCCAGCGTGATGCATCAAAACAGAAGACGAAATATGAACTCGGAAGGAGAGGAGGGAGGATAGTTTAAAACAAACCTCAAAGTTATTCGACTTACTTCGAGGTATCTGTAATTTTTATCCATGTTGAATTTATAATAAGATCTTTCTTCAAGTTGGATCTCACCATCATATATTGGGTAACCCATAAAAAAATTTTTTTGTCTAATAAATGGAAGAAATAAGAATATAGATGAATAGACAGTACAAATACATGTATGGATGTCTAGACAGTACAGATCGATGAATGGACAATACAGATAGATGGGTGAATAAATGGACAATACACATAGATGGATGGACAATACACATAGATGGATGGACAATACACATAGATTGATGGATTGATGGATGGACAATACAGATAGATGAATGAATGGATGGATGGAAAAAACACATAGATGGATAAATGGATGGACAATATAGATAGATGGATGAATGGACAATAAACATAGATAGATAAATGGATGGACAATACATATAGATGGATGGATAGACAATACAGATAGAGTGTTTGTCCTTAAGGATATATACCACCTTATTGATAGACTGAAGACTTTTACTTTTGATGGGTCCCTTTTACTTATCACTGGTGATGTTTCTTCTTTATATACAAATATGGTTAATTTGAGAAGTTTATCTGAAGCTAAGAAAAAACTAATTTCTTACTCTGATAATGAAAAACAAATTGATTTTCTTATATCACTTCTCAAACACTCATTGACTCATAACACTTTTTTATTTAACAATAGGAAGTACATTCAAACAAGTGGTTGCGCTATGGGTAAAGCTTACTCACCTATTCTTGCTAATATATATTTAAAAGAACTTGATCTTTTTGTCACAAATAACCTACATGTTAGCTTCTATGGACGTTATATTGACGACATCTTTTTAGTTTGGAATGGTTCTGTAGATAATTTTATTTTATTTTCTAGAGAAGTTAACAACTTAATTCCGAGAATTTCAATTGAATTCTCTATAAATGGAAAAAAAGTTAATTTTCTCGATTTATTATTATACAAGACCTCAAACAAGATACATCACCATACTTATTTCAAGCCAACTAACTACTTTCAATACCTTCATCCCAGGTCACATCACCCCACACATGTATTCAAGGGAATCATTAAGTCACAATTCAACAGGTTTGCAAGATTATCTTCCAATATCCAAGCTTATGACTCAACTTCTCGTTTTTTCATCCATAAGATGGTAGAGAGAGGATATAATCGCATAAAACTAAAAAAACACTATAAAGAAGTCCGTAACCTTTTTTCAAACTATGTACCTAAAGAAAACAAGTAAATTAAAAATGAATTTTTAAAACCCAATGCTTTTATATGTAACTAGCAGTGCCCGTAGCGGCTTCGCTCGCATGAAATTAAAGAGTTTGAACCGTGCATCCATAGTAGAGATCATTTTTTTAGGTCTCGGCTCGGCCCGTCGACAAATTAGCCCAGCCCGTTTTAAAAACCCAAACTCCTGGCCCGGCACAGCCCGTCTGAATTAGGCCCGGGCCCATTTTTACAGGCCTAGAAGTTCTATATACTTGATAAAAACTTCGGCCCGTCCCACCTTGACCTCAGGTTTGGCCCGGCCAAACTGAAGACCCTAAAATCACTAAAATATCTATATACTTGGTGAAAAACCTCTGCCCGTCCCACTTTGATTTAAGGTTTGGTCTGGCCCGTGTGAAGACTCTAAAATAACGGCTTGGCCCGGCCGATGATAAACTGGACTTTTAACCGGCACAAAACTTCAAAATACTAATTTTTACATTTGTAGCACTTACAATTTGTGAGTTGCAGTTATTTTGAAATCAAATAACCCTTATTTCCACCCCACATTTGAGGTCCTGGAAACAAAATTTTCAAAAAATGCTAAAACACGTATTTCATTATTTTTGGATTAGAAACTAAATACTAATTTTTACTTCTGTAGCATTAACAGTTTTTGAGTAGCAGCTATTTTAAAAACCAAATAACCCAAAAAATGATGAAATACGTATATCTTTTTCTTTGAGTAGATACTAAGTATTAATTTTTACATATGTGGCAATTACAGTTGTGGCCGATGATAAACTGGACTTTTAACCGGCACAAAACTTCAAAATTCTAATTTTTACATTTGTAGCACTTACAGTTTGTGAGTAGCAGTTACTTTAAAAACCAAATAACCCTATTTTCCACCCCACATTTGAAGTCCTGGAAACCAAATTTTCAAAAAATTGTGAAACCCGTATATCATTCTTTTTAGAGTAGAAACTAAATACTAATTTTTACTTTTGTAGCATTAACAGTTTTTGTGTAGAAGCTACTTTAAAAACCAAATAACCCAATTTTCCAACCCACATTTGAGGTCCGGGAAACCAAATTTGTAAAAAATGGTGAAACACGTATATCTTTATTTTTAGAAAAGAAACTAAATAATAATTTTTACATCTGTGGTATTTACTATTTTTGAGTAGCAGTTACTATAAAAGACAATTAGCCCTATTTTCCACCCCACATTTGAAGTCCTGGAAACCAAATTTTCAAAAAATGCTAAAACACATATTTCATTATTTTTAGAGTAGAAACTAAATACTAATTTTTATTCATGTAGCATTAACAGTTTTTGAGTAGAAGCTACTTTAAAAATCAAATAACCCAATTTTCCAACCCACATTTGAGGTCCGGGAAACCGAATTTTCAAAAAAAGGTGAAACACGTATTTTTTTATTTTTTAAAAAGAATCTATATACCAAATTTCAAAATCTCCTCATTTTTTGGTTTTCGAGATATACATTGTTTTAGAAAAAAGTTTGTTTTCCAGTTTTTTCCCCTCAGGAGCAAAATTTTCAAAAATCCTTTCTTAGCGGATGTTTATGCTATAAAAGTAATATAAGTTCCAAATTTCACGTTCCTAGGATGAGCCGTTTGAGCTCGGCGTTGATTATCAGTCAGTCATCTGTCAGTCAGTCAGTCAGTCAGTCAGTCAGTCAGTCAGTCAGTCAGTCAGTCAGTCAGTCAGGACATGTTCTTTTATATATATAGATTAAAACACAAATTTTGCAATCAATTTTATATTTCTTCCCATATAAAAATGAAATTAATTAAAATTAACTAAATTAATTGACTTATTGTAAAACTAATAATTGAATATTGCATTGTCTTCTATTTTAAGCATGTATGCAAAATTTGAAAAAAATCTATCATCAGGAAGTGACTCAAAAATTGATTGCAAGATTTGAAACAGACAGAGAAACAGAGACGACGAGTAGATAAAAGCATTGGGAAAAGGAAAGTCGACTATGACCAAACCTTTTTCTTTATAGGTAACCATGGTCCAAACGCCATTGAAAGTTTTTCTAATTTTAAGAATATTATTAGAAAGGTCTCAGATTTTAAGGATGTCAAATTCATTAAAGCAACAGCATCTGACAAGAATTTACTTAGAATTCTTTTCAAAAATCCTTAATAGCTCCGTATCTTAACCCACCCCTAAACACTTTATCCTACCCTGTACCAAAAACCCTACCACGACCAGCGCCTTATAAAATTAGGGTTCAAAAAATTTTAAAACTTCCCATTTTGTAATTATCATTTTCTGTTTCTTTACAAAATTAAGTATGTTTGTTTGTATGTATGCATATGGGTTAATATATTATTTTATTTTTCTTCATTATTTGTACTTTTTGTATCTCTTTTTATTACTATGTATATTATATGTATATAAACAGTTTTGTATATATATATATATATATATATATATATATATATTTATATAATTTTATTTTTTTTATGTATGTATATTTGCGAATGTATGTATGTATATATATATATATATGCATGTTTATGCATATATATATGTTTATATATATTTCTTCTTTTATATATATTTATGTATATATATATACATATACGTGTATATATATCTATCTATATATATATAAATGAATGTTTGTATGTATGTATGTATGTATGTTTGTATGTATGTATGTATGTATGTATGTATGTATGTATGTATGTATGTATGTATGGAATCAAATATAGAGAAAAAAATTTGAAATCGACACAAAATGAGCGGGAACTATATATATATATATATATATATATATATATATATATATATATATATATATATATATATATATATATATATATACGCGGAAATGTGACCGGGAACGCGAAAGCGGAGAAGGAAACGGGAGCAAGAGAGACAAACATTAGAAAAACCTCTAAAATCCCCGGGCAACGCCGGGTGCCCCCGCTAGTTGTATTATATATATTTATATATATATGTTTTGTATATGTATATGTATGTATATATATATACGTTTGTTTGAATTATATATATGTATATACTAGCAGTGCCCGTAGCGGCTTCGCTCGCATGAAATTAGAGAGTTTGAACCGTGCATCCATAGTAGAGATCATTTTTTTAGGTATCGCCTCGGCCCGTCGACAAATTAGCCCAGCCCTTTTTAAAAACCCAAACTCCTGGCCCGGCACAGCCCGTCTGAATTAGGCCCGGCCCATTTTTACAGGCCTAGAAGTTCTATATACTTGATGAAAAACTTCGGCCCGTCCCACCTTGACCTCAGGTTTGGCCCGGCCAAACTGAAGACCCTAAAATCACTGAAATATCTATATACTTGGTGAAAAGCCTCGGCCCGTCCCACTTTGATTTAAGGTTTGGTCTGGCCCGTGTGAAGAATCTAAAATAAAGGCTTGGCCCGGCCGATGATAAACTGGACTTAGCTACTTTTAACCGGCACAAAACTTCAAAATACTAATTTTTACATTTGTAGCACTTACAGTTTGTGAGTAGCAGTTATTTTGAACTCAAATAACCCTTATTTCCACCCCACATTTGAGGTCCTGGAAACCAAATTTTCAAAAAATTGTGAAACCCGTATATCATTCTTTTTAGAGTAGAAACTAAATACTAATTTTTACTTTTGTAGCATTAACAGTTTTTGTGTAGAAGCTACTTTAAAAACCAAATAACCCAAAAAATGATGAAACACGTATATCTTTTTTTTTTGAGTAGATACTAAGTATTAAATTTTACATCTGTGGCAATTACAGTTGTTGAGTAGCAGTTACTTTAAAAACCAAATAACCCTATTTTCCACCCCACATTTGAAGTCCTGGAAACCAAATTTTCAAAAAATTGTGAAACCCGTATATCATTATTTTTAGAGTAGAAACTAAATTCTAATTTTTACTTTTGTAACATTAACAGTTTTTGAGTAGAAGCTACTTTAAAAACCAAATAACCCAATTTTCCAACCCACATTTGAGGTCCGGGAAACCAAATTTGTAAAAAAATGGTGAAACACGTATATCTTTATTTTTAGAAAAGAAACTAAATAATAATTTTTACATCTGTGGTATTTACTGTTTTTGAGTAGCAGTTACTATAAAAGACAATTAGCCCTATTTTCCACCCCACATTTGAAGTCCTGGAAACCAAGTTTTCAGAAAATGCTAAAACACGTATTTCATTATTTTTGGAGTAGAAACTAAATACTAATTTTTACTCCTGTAGCATTAACAGTTTTTGAGTAGAAGCTACTTTAAAAACCAAATAACCCAATTTTCCAACCCACATTTGAGGTCCGGGAAACCGAATTTTCAAAAAATGGTGAAACACGTATCTTTTTATTTTTCAAAAAAAATCTATATACCAAATTTCAAAATCTCCTCATTTTTTGTTTTCGAGATATACATTGTTTTAGAAAAAAGTTTGTTTTCCAGTTTTTTCCCCTCAGGAGCAAAATTTTCAAAAATCCTTTCTTAGCGGATGTTTACGCTATAAAAGTAATATAAGTTCCAAATTTCACGTTCCTAGGATGAGGCGTTTGAGCTCGGCGTTGATTATCAGTCAGTCATCTGTCAGTCAGTCAGTCAGTCAGGACATGTTCTTTTATATATATAGATGTAGGTATATATACATGTGTATATATATATATCTTTTTCCTATTTTATAAGCTCATTTGCATTTTTAGCTATTCTATTTTCACAACTCCGCCTCGCTAATTGCGAGCCAGTCCCAAGCCTGGATAAAGGAGGAAGGACAGTTAAAAGGATCAAACTTTGATCCACGACAGGAAGTACTTATGTGCTTCCTATATACAGCCAATTCAGTCTTAAAACACTTGGTGTAAAGGACTATAAACTATCATAAAAAAAATGATTTAGGGAATGGAGGAGGGACAGTTAAAAAGATTAATTTATGATCCACGACAGGAAGCACTTAGGTGCTTCCTAAATACAACTATTTCAGTCTTAAAATACTTGGTGTAAAGGACTATAAACTATAAAAAAAAAAAAAAAAACTATTCTATTTTCTTTTTTCATATACAGTCTTTGAAAAAGAACGCAAGTTAGTTCGAAAGCTCAGATATAATAAATCATTTTTGTTTAAACTCAATATTATAATAGAAAGGATTTAATTTACAGCAAGGAAAGGTATAATACATTTATTCAGATTGACTCCTCTGCTGATTTCTTCAATCCATTTACTTTTACAAAAGACTCTAAATCGTTTCTCTGTGTACAGAGTGATAGTTTGTTTATCTCCTATATACCTATTCTATATATATGGGAGGGGGAATAAATAGTTTGAAACAAACCTCAAAGTTTTTTGACTTCGAGGTATCCCAAATTTTCATTCATGTTTAATTTATAATAAGATCTTTCTCCAAGTTGGATCTGTCTGTCTGTGTAATGGCTAAAAAATTTTTCTTCCTTATCTAATAAATGGAAAAAATAAGAACGGGCAGATTAATGAAAAGTACATATAGATGAATAGATATTACAAATAGACGTATCGATGTCTTGACAGTACAGAACAATAAATGGACAGTACAGATAGATGGGTGAATGGATAAATGGATGGACAATACAGATAGATGGATGGATAAATGGACAATACACATAGATGGATGGATGGATGGACAATACCCATAAATTTATGGATGGATGGACAATACAGATAGTTGAATGGATAAATGGACGGACAATAGAGATAGATGGATGAACAATACACATAGATGGATAATTGGATAGACAATACAGATAGATGGATAATTGGATAGACAATACAGATAGATGGGTGAATGGACAATACACATAGATGGATGAATGGACAATATACATAAATGGATGGACTGACATCTATCTCAGTATTATGGAATTTTTAAATACATTTTTTAAACCCAATAAAATTAGTTTAACATCAAAATGAAGTAACAAAAAATCACCATAGCCGTTCGAAATAAGGTCCATGCAGTATTCCAATTTTTCAATGAACTCGGATGTCGCTTGCTTAGAAAACTCCAACTCGCTCACATCGTGGTACTTATCAACCTGTGACGTTAAAAGTAAAACAATTTTTTCACGGCAACATTTCCACGGATCTAAACGAAAATTATAAAATATCTAAGAAAATTTTATGTTAATTATAAACAAACTACGCAAGCTTGAGGATGAGGTCGCTATCCTGTCATTTACATAACAGGTGACGCAACTGTCTCTTTCTACTTTTGTAGCACTCTATTATTTCGAGTAGAGATAAAATTATGCGAATAAAAAAAAGGTAAATAACCCCAGTTATCTTTACGAATCGTCCGGCTATTCTCTGAACGACGCTGAAAACGTATTCCATGTTTGCAAGTCGTTTCGAAGTGGAAAGCAACTCTTTTTCCAGATTTTGATACTTCTGATCTACATTATTATCATTAAAAGAACGAATAAGTGAATAATGACAAAAAAAATAAATTTTTTATGAAACATAATCATTACAAATCTCTTAATAATGTAAATGAATATTTCATGACAATCAATCAATCTGAGGTTTTTAATACTTTTTAATGACGACGCAGAAGTCTTCTCTTGGTGATGGAATGCAGAGTTCTAAATAAAAAAAAATTTCCCCTGCCAGAAATTATTTTAAAGCGAGCCTCTTATCAATTTTTAAGCAAAAAAATACCACGCAAAGGTGCTGTTGGTCGAGGAGTTGGGTGACACTGAAACATCTGTGCGGCTGTTTCTTACATAGTGGTACAAGATGGCCAGGGCAACTTCTTGAAATAATGTTGATTTTCTTCAAGAAATCTGAATTAAATAAAAAATAATACATTCAGTCTTTGTTAATACCCAGACAGATTAACTCATAATAGGTACTGGACTGGAAACTGATGCATGTAAGTTTACAAACATAGGCCATGCACTTTGCTAAGAGTGCAACGTCTCTCTCAGTAAAATATTTTAGTTTTTCATTCAAAAAACTATTAAAATAAAATTAACATAGAAAAAGGATTTTGCAATTTATTAATTTTTTCAGGTCTTAGAACTGTTAACTTCAAAACATTTCTAGTCAAACGTTTTTCAGAGTGAATCGAACAGGATGAGGTGTCTCAGTAGTCTGAGTACCCTGCAGCTAGCCCAGCAGAAATAGTCAGTTGAAGGTCTTGACAGAGATAATGCTGACAACTTTCGTGCAGAGTCCTGAACACATACATACAGCAGTGCCACTTGGTCAACTATTCTTTTAGAAAAGCGAATAAAATAGAGATCTTGAAGAACAGTTGTCACATGGTCGTACATCCTTCAGTTGGTGATCATTTTGTCGGCCGCGTTGATAATGACCCTGTTGAGTTGTAAATTAGGCAGATTTGTAGTAGCCAATATTGGCCCTATATGAAGTAGAATGAGATCGCAAGTGTTTTTCTTATAATGTAGGAATTAGAGTACTATTAAATTCAAATATGTAAATAGATTTTTTTTTAAACTAAGGCTTAGGTGACCGTTTCCCTTCCACAACGATTTCCACATCCAAAAGTCAAATGTAATTAGAATATAAAAACGAACAATTGAGTGCCACCAGAAAATTAAATTGATTCTTGTAGAAAACCTCTAAATTCTTGTTAAGTGTTGTCCCCCCTGAGGTAATCTATAGCCCAATTTGTAATCCACTTTTTTGGGCCCAGTGACAAAAAATCAACTAATTCCAAACTTAAGCCATTTCTCCGACATTATTGCATAACAAAATTCAAGTTTAGTTTGTAAACAAAGTTTGAATGTTTCAAGCAAATCTATTTTACATTTTATAAGCAAAAAATGTTATGAGAGAAAAGATGAAAGAAAAGGAGTGGGTTCGGGAAAGCAAGCATGAAGAGCGGGAGTGGAAGAGCGAGTGGATTGGAAAAGCGAATGGGAACGGGAAAGCAACTTTTTTATTTATTAAGTTATAGAAGCGAAAGTTACATCGTTGGCTTTGAAATTGAATAATCTAACAAGTAAAGCAAAAAACGAGTTTTTCAACACATGATTTATTTCAAATACACTCAATTTAGAAATATGAAAGATATTCAAATTAAGTTTTTTGGTATGTTTGTAAATACCACTAAATTTATTAATTGTAAATACCACTAAATTTATTAATTGTAAATACCACTATATTTATTAAAAAATTATGTCGAAATGAATTGAATCATGTATTGTAATCCAATATAAAGCTATGCTGAAAGTTTCAGCTTCCTAGCTAGTCAAAAAGCTGGTTGAATTTTACTTGCAAGATTTTTTTATAAGACAATTTATATAGCGCCGTATACAGCAGAAGCCGCTTTAAGGGCGCTTTGCAATGTTGGCAACTTGCAGATAAGGCTAACGGTGTATGCGGTGTTTTACCGCGTCACTGGCAGCCCTGCATACTACTCGATAGCTCCAAAAGTAAACGAAGGACTTTGACACCCAACCGAAGTCGGTACTCATTTATCGACCACTTAAGGATGAAACGCTGAGTTGACGTGGGCACATGTGAATTAGTTTCTTGCTCAAGGAAATTACGTGCCCGGACCGGGGATCGAACCCAGGTCCTCCGACTCTCAAAGCCGGTGTCTATACCACTAGACCAACACGTTCCACAACTCGACGAGCGAAAAGTGCTTGCTTTTCGAAAAAGTCAGCAACTAATCGGCTCCTCCTCAAGCTCAGGTAGATACGCCTCGAATCGTCATCTTGGTTATGGGTCCAGAATAAGATTTGACTGACGTCCTGGCGATGCATACTATAGAAATGATCCCTAAAAGTACATTCTTGTGTACAGAGAAAGCCACACACACACACACACACACAGACTTGTAGCCTAAATAAAAGTTCGTAAAAACAAACGTTTCGGATATTCCCAGTGCAGCAGTTAAAAAAAGTTATAAATTCTAAAAAAAAAAGAGGTAAAGCTTATTTTATGCAATTTTGGTAGGAAAATCGTCGTTTTTGGCTTATAACTTTTCTATTTGTTGAACCGAAGAAAACCCAATTATATCATTAGATTCTATTTTTCAAACCCCATCCAACGATGTGCACAGCCCCAGTTCACACCCAAAATTTTTTTTAATTTGCAAGGCCAGCAATATTGCTAACTTCGTTCGTAAGCACACACACATCGTCCCATATCGTTTCGGTCGCTGCTATTGCCCCGGCGGTTAGCAGTGGAAATAATCGGTAAAATAGCTCCAGGAAGTTAGCTAATAATTTTTTTTTAGGCGCTGTAAATATTTCTTGTCTGCGCTATAAATAGTAATTTCTGTTTGACTTCGCTATTCATAGTTTTTGTTGCTGTTCTCTTGCGCGTTTCGTGAGTTTTCCGAGAAAATTTTATTATCAAAAATTAATAAACTGCTTGGATCATTAAATTGGAGCTATTATTGTGATTACAAATATATAATTATTATTGCGGGAAAATAATTAAAAACACCGAAAATAATTTCTGGACCTATTCTACATGATTACCTTTAATATATCCTTTGTTCAAAATACTAACGTAATCTAGACATTGCTTCAACGGTTCCATGATAAAACAGAACATGATGAAACAGAACATGATAAAACAGAACATGATAAAACAGAACAGTGAAGAAACAGAACAGTGAAAGAACAGAACAGTGAAAAAACAGAACAGTGAGGAAACAGAACGTTGATTAAACAGAACAGTGATAAAACAGAACATTGCTTATTTTTTTGCGATTTACAAATCAGTTTTATATAAATATATAATTTCCCATTTCTTCTGAGTATGTTTCCAGTGCTAGCTTATAAGCTTTAGAATTAACTATTTTACACGAGCGAATATGTAAGTATATAACCAGCTTTGTACCGAAAATTATTCAAGTTTAAACTATAATTTGGTAAGAAATTTCCCGACCGTGACACTGGCATCTGGCAGTAATGTTTTTTTAATGTGCTCGCAAGAGTGAATTCGCAGTGTTAAAATTCATGGACGACTAGATAGAATTCTATCTATTGATAAATTAATAGCGAATGAATTAAGAATGCAGTTAAAATGTTGGATATTTTGTCGGGGTCGTCACATCAAGAGACCCTTTTAGGGGGGCCGTTATGTCAGAGGTTCTCTCGTCGAGCTTATGTCCCTGTAATTATTTTGTAACTGAATTATTTTTTTTGGTAGAATAACTTTATTTCATATTAGTCTCCTAAGTACATAATTTTTGAAAAAAAAATATTTTTAGCGGAATATCTTGACCGGGACATTCTGACCGAAACATTTAACCTAGTCCTAGTACCTTAACAAGCTTCATCGTTCCGCGCCACATCCTACCAGTAACGGCAATTTATGCTTCATTATTACTCCTAAGAGACATATGCTTGGCCAGGATCAGGTAATTAGGTCCTGCCAACTTTTAACCAATAAATAGGGCTAGCCAGCACTCTTCACCCTTCACACTTAGTTTTGTTCTCGTATTGCTATTCTCGTTTTTCTAATCCTCGTTGTTCGCTGTAATTATTTGACATTTGTTACGTTTCTTCAAGACTAAAAAGTAAGTACTGTATAATTTAGTTTTGTTTGTGATAAATTCATAGCTATATAAATATAACATATGTGTCACAATTTAAAGATTTTTATAAGTAGTTGAAATCTGTGATTCAATTGTTGCAGCATTTCTGATAATAAGACCCATATTGCTTTTTTGCATAACTCTTTAGTTAGTTAAAATCAGTGATATTCAAGTTAACTGTAACACTAACTGAAATCGGAAAATAATAGAAAAATAACGGTCAGTTAAGTGTAATAGTAATAGTAACTGAAATACGGCGAATAACTCTAACTGTAATAGTAACTGAATAATAAATTCAGTTAAATAATACAAAAATAATTAATAACTGAAAAATATTTTTAAGGTAATTTTTTTCTAAATAAATTAATTATTAGATTTATTTTTTTATCTAAAGATAAAAATCGAGTTCTTTGGTGTTACCTAACAAATAGTATATATGGTGCTGTTTAGTTATTCGCGGCCTTTTGTTATTATTGATAGTTGATAGTGCTGTTGCGATCGTTCCGTGGAAATTGTTCAAGAACAATAGTGGCAGAAAACAAGAAAGTAGTGTATGGAAATATTTCGATTATGAGCTATCAGTTGACAAGTCAAAGTGCAAAAACTGCGTAGCTTTTTAAAAGGAAAAAATGCAACGAACTTGATGAATCACCTAAAAAGCAAGCACAACGAAATAGCAAATTCTCCGATATTAAAAGAAAAGGGCAATGCCCATCCCGCTCAACTCATTCAACATACACTGCAGGTAAATGTTTTAAATATTTTTTTAATTAAATTCCTCCGAAACGGCTGAACCGATTTTTATGAAATTTGTGTACATTTGGTAGGTCTGAGAATAGGGGGTAGGTTATTTAGTTTTTTTTCAGTGAGGAGTTCAATCACAAACACTGACACGAGATTTATATATATATATATATATATATATATATATATATAGCTAGTATATACATAGTAATACTTAATATTGGATATCAAAATCGCTTATCTAAATATTTCTGACTCCGATTAATCAGAATTTTGCACTATTCCGTGAAATCAGATTTCCGATTCAAAATCCGTGAAGTCGAAGATTCAAATAAATAATCTGACAAATGTATAGAATGACTTTTTTATCAATACCTTTTTACAGTTCTTAGTGCCGCCCAGTTCGCAACCAAGCTTGCCAAGTTTTATCCAAGAAAAATTAATAAATTTGTGTGGAAAAGTGGTTGTAAAGAATTGTATAACAAGGTGGAACTCAATACTGTTTGTTGTTGATAGATTGTTGACGATTCGGGCTCCCTTAGAGCAAATCTTAAAAGAATTGAGACACAATTCTCTAACTAACACAGAATGGGAATCTGTTGCAGATTTACATAAACTCTTACAGCCTTTTGCAGAGATGACAGATAATCTGCAAACTGACACACTTTCTCTGTCATCACTCATTCCTGCTGTAGCTGAGTTAACTCTTCACCTCCAAGATACAACATTACAAAAATTGCAGGCTCAGATGTTGCTTCAGTCTCTGCGAAAAAGGTTTGCTAAATTTGTAGACGCTTCATCGCCAGAATTTGATGCCTTACCTGCAGCTGCTTGCTTACTGGATCCAAGTGTTTCAGCATGCCTTATGCGTGATGATATGTTGAAGCTTGTTGATGCTGCAAAAACATATATCAAAGAAAAGGTAAAGTATGGTTTATGATTAAAATGTAGATTAAAGTAAAAATTCTAGATTGCCTTGGGATTTGTCTTATAGTTTATTCATTTATTTAACAGGTGTTAAATTCTACATTTATGCCAGCAAGTGTTGCATCTTCATCTTCTCATGAATTATACCAACCTCCTTTAAAAAGATTTAAGAGGCTTGCCCAAGAAATTCAAGCTTCCAGTTCTCCGAGCAAGCAATCTAGGCACGGAAGTTCTGTTGAGGAAGAACTTAATGCCTATCTTGGTGCTTCAAAAAGATTAGCTGCTAATGAAACTGGATTAAGTTTCTGGACAGCCTCAGAGGCAGTGTATCCTCTAATAGCGGTCTTCGCTAAAGACCTTATCTCTGCACCTGCTTCAGAAGCATATGTGGAGCGCATCTTCTCGGTTTGCAGTGATATGACTGCAGGAAAAAGAAACAGGCTCTCCAAAAATCTAGAAACTCGTGTTTTTTTGAAAATGAACTCGAAGTTTTACCATTTTGTAAATAAATAAAAAAATCTAGATTTTTTTGGCTGTGTATAAAATCTACAGTTAACTGTAACTTTAACTTAAAAATAAATAAGTGTAATAGTAACTGAAAAATGTTTGTGGAAAAATAACTTTAACTGAAACTGAAAAATGTTGTAACTTTAACTGTAACTGTAACTGAAAAGTTGTAACTGAAATATCACTGGTTAAAATGCTGTGCAATTTAATTTTTTGTAATAAATTTGTAGCTAATAAATAATGATTTAATAAAATTTCATGAATCTATTAGTACCCTATGCATTGGACATTAATGAATCTTTGGTGGGATACAGAGCAAGAGAAATAGTAATTAAATGATTTTTTAAATTACTACAAAAGAATTGCTAGTTATACAATGCATTTTAAATGGCAAAATGTTTTCTGAAATTCAATGTTCTCTCTGTGTGTGTTTTCAATTGCAATCCACCCCCAACTAAATTTCTGTCTGTACTCCTCTGCTGGTTTTTGCTTAGTACTGTGAAAAAACTTGAACACACAATAAATTAAAACATTTATTTTATTAACAGATTTATATCATGGAGTTTTCATTGACGCAGAAAGGAAATCATGTTTTACTGTATCAAGGATATGAGTATACAAAGTACAGGGAAAATGAAGATGGAGTGATAACATGGAGATGCAGAGTCTACTTCTCCACTAAATGCAGGGCATTTTTGAAAACACAGGATGACTTTATTATTGGAGAGTTACCACAACACTGCCATGATTCCAATCCCCAAAGAGCACAGGCACAAATTTTGAAGTCTAAAATGAAACAGGAAATAAAAGCAGTTGGAGCAACTCCTAGAAATGTTATTGGTAATGTTTTGTCAGAAGTTGGCAATGATGTTTTGGAACAATTACCAAAGCAATCTTCACTTACCCGAATACTTTTTAACCACAAACAAACAGTTCATGTTCCAAACCCAGCTACAACTGATTTTGCAATCCCAGAAATGTATGCTGATTTAATTTTGTATGATACAGGATTTGATGATCCAGAAAGAATTTTAGCAATTGGATATTTCGACCTGCTTTCAGAATTAGACAAAGAGGTAATTTATGGAGATGGAACTTTTGATAAAGCCCCCAACGTATTTTATCAACTGTATACATGGCATGCTAAAGTTGGCAATTCCTTTCCTCCATGCATTTATTTTCTGTTGAAAAAAAAAGACATGAATACATACACCAGAATGTTTAATATTATGCAGCAATTGGTGCCAAATCTAATGCCTCAAAAAATTTTAGTGGACTTTGAAAAAGCATGTATGTCATCCGCTCAAAATGCATTCCCGCAAGCACAAATAAAAGGATGCTATTTTCATTTGTGCCAAAGCGTGATTAGAAAAATAAACAGTGTTGGCTTGAAATCAGTTTATGAGAGCAATATCGACATGAAATTGAAACTCAAATCATTACCTGCTCTTTCCTTCGTCCCCTTACCAGACGTTAGGAATGTCTTTGACCAGCTTGCAGGTACTTTTCCAGATGAGGTCAACTACAACCAAATTCTCACATATTTTTTCTCAACATACATCGAAGGAGCTGCAGGAAGATTGCCTCTCTTTCCAATTAGAATATGGAATCATTTTGATGCTGCTGGTGACAAATCTCCAAAAACTACAAATTGCTGCGAAGGTTTCCACAATGCCTTGAACTCTTTGTTTCATTGTAGTCACCCAAGTATTTGGAACCTGCTTGAGGGGCTAAGACGAGATATAGCTTGTCAGCGATTATTGCTAGCCAATGCTCAAACGGGTCGTCCAGAAGTGAAAAAGAAAAAATATGATAATTTAAGCAACCAAGTGGCATTAGCTGTGAATGATTATCCAAATCAAGAAAACAAATTGAGATACTTACGTCGAATGGCTAACCTGCAATAGACAAATATAAAGCAAAAGAAAACTTTTTTAAAAAAAGCTTAGCTTTTTATTTTATGTGTATAAAATACTGTATATTTCTTGTAAATATTACTGACATTTTGTGTATATTACTGTATAATTTATATGTGTATATCATTGTTTATTTTATGTATATATCATTGTTTATTTTATGTGTATATCACTGTATATTTGTATATTAATGCTGAGTCCAAAAATAACTTTAATCTTTACTTAATCAGTCAATTATCAATATTTTCAAATATAAACATTGTTTTCTGTTCAATTAAAATAACTAAAAACTGTGTTTATTTTCACTTGGAAACAATTGCGGGTAATCCCGAAGATCCTGCCGTTACCGGAGTTAATGAGATAAACAAGCAATGATTGGCAGGCACGTGATGTCCATGATTGACAGGCCGCCAACTACTAATAATATTCAGCTCCACCCACAAACCTTGGCTATAAATTTAAAAGTGAACACGAATAATGTTATTCTATGGTTTTTATTTTTACACATTGTTTTATCATGGCTGGAAATTACCTTGATGTTACTGGGATATTATCTACTAAATTAAATAAAAATGTGGAAGATGATGCTTTGGGATGAGCTATGACACGCGGTCTCATAGCGAGGATAAAATTCTGTCAGACATAAATGAAACTGACGAGGAGTGGTACCTACTGCCGATGGATGTATTTGGCATTGTCCCATCCCAACTAGGCATGCCGCTCGACGAAATCGACAAGGGACAAAACAAAATTAGCATAGAAAATAATAGAACCAGAACATAGCATTTTAATAGAACAAGAAAATAAACACAACATAAAATCATAACAAAAAAATTAACCTAGCATAACAATAAAATAAAACAAAATAACAAATTTAATTTACAGGGTCATGTTATACCAAACAAATATATGTGAAACAAAATTGTGTAAGGGATCGGAAATCGACGTCATAGTCATACCCGCCAAAAACCCACTGCTCCCGGACTCGATGGTATCTCTCTGTGCCATTCTCGGAGGTCAAAAATGTATAAAGTTCTAGTTATGGCATCTCGTAATCACAAACTATCGGCCAAGCTTATAACCATTATATATCTCATTTTAAAAACTGCTGTAGTTGGCAAGACGTAATCACCAACTTTACTGTCAAATTTCCAACAAGTTTCGATTGTCTGTTTTTTTTCTTTATGTACAGTTAAAAACATGACATAGTTTCATTTAGTTTGGGTCATTCTTGACTGCAAATAGTTAAAGGTTTTAATTCGACGCAATGCCGAAAAACTTCTTTCTGGTGTTGCATTTGATATCGGAAAAACCAAATTTTAAAAACCAAACCAATTTTAATAATCTGTCTACTTTTGACAATAAAGTTTTTGAAGTTTCATTTTTACTGAACATATCAACAATTGACAGACTCTCGACGAGTCTCGCGTTATAAATAATATTGGTATTTGACAAAAAAGTGGCCCCCGGTTCATAAACTGCTAGTTGTCAGGTCTTTTAGTTGTCGAGTATATTACCATTACGAAAGGAATAGCAGATAAATAAAACTGTTAGTTGGCAAGAAAAACCATCAACTGTCGGCCTAGCATATCATATTACCATATTAGCGGAGGAATAAGTAGTCGATGAGATATTAATTGCGTTTTTGTCCATGCTTACAGATTTTTAAAATTTTATAATACAATTTATTTAATTTAAAAATATACATATATGTATATTATAAAACTAAATAAATTACATTATTTTTAAGCGCCAAATAAACTTTTAGGCGGAGCTTAATATTAATAATAAAATAATCTCCGCCTCGGGGCGGAGCTGAATATTCAACAACGGCAGGATCTTCGGGATTACCACAATTGCGATGCATGGGCTTAATCAAACAGGGAATGGTATTTAGAAGTCAATGTACTGACTATTAATTTAATAGTATCAAATAATATTAATAAAGAATCTAAAGAATAAAAAAGTAAGAGTAAAGTAGTAAAGATGACGAAGACGAAGAGTTATCGGAAAAAACCGTAAACGCATAACAACGAGAATAAATAGAGAGCAAACTAAAAGTGAAATAGAGTCGTCAAACAAGCACACTCGAAAAGACAATTCTGCGATCGTTGTTTCTTCACTGTTCTGTTTTATCACTGTTCTGTTTAATCAACGTTCTGTTTCTTCACTGTTCTGTTTTTTCACTGTTCTGTTTCTTCACTGTTCTGTTTCTTCACTGTTCTGTTTTATCATGTTCTGTTCCATCATGTTCTGTTTTATCATGTTCTGTTTTATCTGGTTACCTGCTTCAACAGTTGTTAAAGAGGTTAATATTATCAAAGTCGCCGGTGCAACAATAAAAACAATGCGTAAATTTATATAGCGTATCCCCCGACAAACCGTGCAGAAGTGAAAGAGAAAGGGGGCGAAATAAAAAAAAGCATTTTGGCAAAAAAATACTTAACAGAGAAAGTAAAAGGGTGGTTGACATTCATAGGCGTATGAGACGGGGGAGCAGGGGGACACATGCCTACCAATTTTAGTGGATCACTAATTTTTTGGACAAGTGAATGAAAAATAAAAAGATAATTTTGAATTTTTTGGGGAAAAGTATCTCCGACTACCCCATCCTTCAGTCATCTGCTTTTTTGAGAGGAAACATTTTTTGTTGTTGAAAATTTGTAAATGAAAGCTAAAAATTTTTCTTTTTGATGATAGGCAACGTAAGCCAAAAAGAAAATAGGTGTTTATTTGAAAGAAAAATATTTATTTAACCTACTAAAGATAGCCCGTCGAAATGACGGGTTTTTAAATCTCATTAGCCCGTCAAAAATGATGGATTAATTAAAATTTAAATATATGTTCATTTCTGATTGCAGTATCCAGATACGCCCTGCACACATTTTTTCATAGGCCTGCCGGCACAGCTACAATTTTACCGATTTTTGCCACGGCGGTACTGCCGGCTCAGTGGCAATTTTACCGATTATTGCCACGGCGGCACGGCTGTACTGCCGGCACATTAGCAATTTTAACGATTGTTTCAACGGCGGTACTGCCGGCTCAGTAGCAATTTTACCGATTATTTCACCGGCGGTAATGCCGCTGGCTCAGTATCAAGTTTACCGATTATTTCCACGGCAAACCGCCGGGGCAATAGCAGCTACTGTTCGGAACATAGTTCGGAAGCTGGGTTTAGCATTTATTAACAGTTTAGCATCATAGCCAGCCGCTAAACTGCTAAACGTTAAATTTTAGATAGGCCATTATATACATTGTATGTGTCAAAAGCTCAAAGTTTGCAGGTTAATTTAATATTTTACTTATATTTAAATTATATGGACTTTTCTTGTTGTTAATGAGTTAATGTTAACAGTTGACATTAACATGCTGTCACATGATTACATGATTGTTGCCAGTCTTGATAAAGTGGTGAATGTATTATCTTTATTGTAAGTATATTAGACTCCCAAGCCGAATTTTTTTAAAAATGATGGCTGGCTGAACAAAAAATGTGGCTGATTATGGTATTAATATGACTAAGTCAATATGAATTTGTAATACAACATACTGGAATTAAAAATGTCATAAAATCACAAATGAAAAATAATTTAAAGAAATAATAACAAAAGTTCAAGACTTCAAGCTTTGCAATCCATTCAAATTCGAGAACAATTCATCATTCATTTCACTAGTTCGAGTAAACAAATAATCCAATTGAGAACCAAACTAAATGACTATGACTACGACTACAAATAATACATTTTCTCTGTAGAGTCTAGAGACTAGACTAGAGTAGCTTTAAACGACAAAGTCCATGACCAGACCATACATCCATGATATTGACTAAGAAAATGAACTAAAACGTGCACACACAAACATACTAAAAACACAGTCAGCATCAGTCGTTAATGGAAATTACTGCTTACTGTCCTGTTGCAAATTTATGATTGTCGTGGACATAACAAATTTTGTTTAACTTCACAGCTCTCAGCCGAGATCTGCGTGAATTCGCAATCAAACCAGTAATTGAAAACATCGATTCTATTCGCGGCCGAAATATTTTATAAATCCGGCGGCGCCGGCTGGCCACAAAAATTTTCGGCGACTGGAAAAATGTCGGCTGGCGGCGGCCGCCGGCGGGGTCTTAGGAGTCTAAAGTATATGTATATAAATTACTTTAGTGTAGTGTTATAAATGGTATATTTAATCATTTTAATCTATAATCTTAATCCATATGCCAGATGGACTATGCTGGTCACCCTTGTTTATTTTGTTTTACTTATGATTATGATTATAAGGATTATTATGATCATAATCATAAGTAAAGCAAAATAAACATGGGTGACCAGCATAGTCCATCTGGCATATTGATTCAGATTATAGATTAAATATACCATTTATAACACTACACTAAAGTAATTTATATACATATACTTACAATAAAGATAATTAGGTAATCTTTCCCACGAACGGCCCGTGTGGCGGATTAATACATAATTCTCGGCTATAATTAACTATAAACACGATCAAAAGTAACCACTAGTTTAAACATTATGATAATTAGTATAAATAATTTATTTAAAATGGGAAAATGTTATATAAAATTATTAATTTAATTTAAAAAATTTGAGTTTTAAGAAAAGTGTAAACGAAGGAATCGCGTAGCGTGTTATATAAAGTTATGACTATTACCATGGCGGTAGGCGCCGGTATGCGATCTTTGATTCGCATTTAATTCTTTATTAATTTTATTTTTTACACTATATAGTATATTCAAACTCAGAATTTGTACCTTTATTTAAAATATTAGTGAAATTAAAAAAAATTATTTTGAAACTTTTCATGTGACTACCTAGGATAGGGTTAGGGGTAGGTATAGGGTTATGGGTATGGTTAGGGTTTCATTTTAATACGGGATTGCAATTTTACAGATTGCAATCACGGCGAACCGCCGGGGCAATAGCAGCGACCTTATAAAGTGACTAGCGGGGTTTACTCTTGCCTTTTGTTCTTTATCGTTTTACATAGAAAAAGTTTTAAAATTTTAAATTAATTTTCTTTATAACTGATAGTTTGTTTTTTAAATAAAATCTTATTATAAACTAATTTTATTTTTTTTTATTCATTTCATTCATACGATCATCGTACCTCACCACTCACAACTACGATGTAAATAGTGCTTGGTAGGGTACTACTTACCATTTTCAAAGTCTCTCAAATTACGATAAATGTTTTATTTTAAATTCAATTTGTTATAAAAATTTGTTTTTTATGTTATTGTAACAAAATAATAAAAATACGACTATTTTTTCGGCACGGGCCGTCCGTAGGAAAGATTACCGATAATTAATCTTAATCCATATGCCAGATGGACTATGCTTGTCACCCTTGTTTATTTTGGTTTACTTATGATTATGATTATGTTCCATTTATTGTTCTCTTCTATTGTTATTTGACAGTTTTTCTCTGCGAATGTATGCATGGAATTCTTTATAATGTATACAGAATTTCTGTGTAATTGATCTTTTCAAAGCACAGTCAATTTATAGTGGTTTACTAAAATTCTTAACCTTTAATTTAAATAAATATAAATTTACATTCTGCAGGATAAGCATAATCGAGAATGGGCACATTACTTATATATTTATATTTCACCCTTCAGAAAATTAGAAATAGAGTTTTGTGTTTGCAAAATTAAAATTTATGTGATGAGAAGCCAGAGTGATTGCAAGATAAATTCATTATTAATGAAAACAAATAGTAGTGGATAAAGGACTAGGTTATTAAGAAATGTGAATTGTATGCTGACAGCAGCAAGCCTGGATTTGCATTTTGTGTATTAAGAAATATTTTCTATTAGTCTTTGAGGCCATCCATAAACGATGTCGCACAATTTTGGTTGATTTTAAACCCCCCTTGTCACAAATCGTTACAAAAAACCAATGAAATAAAAAATGTTAAATTTTAAGAACTTTGTTTTTAGTTCATTCACACTTTCTGCCTATCTTTTTGCACATTACTGAACAGGTTCCCTACACCAATATTCAAGTTATAAAAAGTAAGTGATTTTTTTCAGCCTGATAACTTAATAATGGAAGGATTTTTGAGGCACGGAAGATTTGTAACTCTGGCTTTTGAGGCTACTGCTCTAATTGCTTATTCGTACACATTGTGTGTTGATATAAATTTGGTTAGACGACCCAGTGAGTATAGACATTTTGGAGGAAGATTGAGGTATCTCACATTTTGGACTTTTGTAAGTCTTTTTAAATTAAGCTTTTGCATGAAGAGATGGATTAATTAAGTTTTTAATTTCAGGTTATACAGATGATTCATTTCTTTCTCTCAATTTGCTGGTCTCTATTTGGATGGAAGCGACCCAACAGATATTTCAGTCTTTTTTCAGCTGGCATTGTCTTTCCTGCTTGTTTTGTAATATTTTTTCTTAAATTTATGTTTTTTGTCAAGGTCATTGAATCCGTTATGACAAATATAATATTAACTGTTCTTTTTATATTTTCACCAGTTTGTGTCTATTTCTTTTTGGGTGCTATACTCAATTGATCGAGAAATCATCTATCCGAAAATTCTTGATGCTTACATTCCTGTTTGGGTCAACCACATGTTGGTAAGTTGATTTGTTTTTTACATCTGTGATCTTCAGCTCATTTTTACAATAATTCATCTATAATGTTTTTGCAGCACACGTCAATAGTACCTCTTCTTCTTATAGATAGATATTTAACTAAGTTGCAATATCCTAATCCAAAGGATGGAATGACTGTGACATTAATTTTCATGATCACATATTTTGTCTGGTATTTTTATTATTTATTTTATTTTATTGGTGTTTATTTTATTATTTATTTATTTGATAAATTATCAGCACAAGTAAAATTGCTGAAATTATCCAAGCCGAAAGTCAGTACGACCCTGCAATCTGCAATCAATAAGTACTAAAAACAAATGTAAACAGGAAAAAAATTATTTTCATCACAGTTTGTAAACCTTTCCACCCCAAAAAACATCCAGAAAGTAAAACTATCCCCAGCAGACATGATGGATGGTGGTGATTTGTTCTACTCTTGGACTACACTATTTCCAATCCGCAATATTTGTCACCAGTTTTCTGTCATGGCCCCTAATTCTATTAAACAGAAACATACTCTTGCTTGCAGTATAAATGTCATTGATGTAAAGCATGAACAATAAAGGACCTTGAGGAACACTGCTCACCACAATCAAAACCTCAGAATATTCTCCATTTATTCTCAATCTAAATGTCTTGTTTTTAAGATAACTTTTAATCATTTAGAACTTGTTCAAAGACTTTGACTTTATATCTATCTAATTTAAGCAACAATTTTTCATGGGATATCTTATCACTGTTTTTTATGTGGTATCTTATAGTTATTAGTAATATGTAGGTAATTGGTCTTACTTTTTTTCTTTTGCTCAAACTCAAGGTTAATGGGTGTATCAAAGTATAATGGAGTATGGGTATATCCGGTGTTTGAATACCTCAGTTGGCCAGGTAGGATAGTTTTTGTTCTTATCTGTGGCCTTCTCTTCCTAGCCTTCTACCAAGTTGGAGTCAGGATCAACAAGCTTTTTTGGGGTAATTTTTCAAGCACTTGTATATTTAATATATAATAATTTTTTATATTTCAAAATTCTGAAGTTTTAATAATAATAATAATATTTGACAAATTTAAAGTGGCGTAAATCCTGAAGGGCTTTAAACCTACAGAAGCCCTTTTTAATAAATAATTATATTGAAATTTATGAAAATGTTATTCTTCCCTCTTTTAAGCAAAATAGTGGAAAATTTTATAATAATGCAAGATATGTTGTTTTCAAGCAAACTATTAAAGGCAAAAAACAACACAGCATTTTAGAATTTTTTAAGGAAACCATAACAATTGCATGTACAATGCTGGCTAATAGATGCAAAAAGCATCAAGAATGAGGACACCAGGTGATCGATAACTCGTGTGCCACTTTTTTATTCTGACGGTTACAATAAATGTTTATTATGCTGGTCATGTTTCCTCTTGTAGTAGTTTATAGTTCTTTGCACTATGTTTTTTATGACTTTAAATGGCAGAATGTAGGAAATATCAAAGTACTTCCTTTCGTGGATCATAATTGGATTTTTTTTTCTTCCCTACTCCCTGTATCCAGGACTGGGATTGATTGGCGAAAGCGAGGCGAGGTTGTGCTGGTCATGCTTTGTAAATGGGTTAAATAATCTGTTATATACATAAGAAATATTGTAATTGGGACCAATCAATATTTTAGTATGTTGTAGCCAAATGTAAGTATTATCCAAATATGTTATAGCTGGGTGAATATAATACGGGGATGATGGGCAAATGTTACGTGACCAAAATCTCAGTAAAATTAAGTCAAACTCTACATTATATCCAGGGTACATTAAAGCGGAATTCTACTGTATGTGTGTATTTTGTAGTTGCATATTTGTATGTGTTCATATGTATTCGTATGAGAATTATGATTTGTGTCATTTAATTCTGCAGGTGAAAACACAATCGGCTGGGTTACTCCAAAAAGTAAGGAAAAGTTGAAAAAGAGCTCGTGATAAAATGGGTTGCATTCTTAGGCACTCTTGCTGGTTGCTGAATGTGTTTTGTGTTTTCTTCACCCATGCTTATAAATAATACACTGGTTGTTTATATTTATGTCATTCATTCCCTGTTTTAACTTTCACTGGATTGTTTGCTCATATCTTGCTAGGTTGATATTATGTTTAGGTATTGAAGTATTTTAGAACCTTTCACTGACTTATACCACAATAGCCACTATTCACAAAATACCAGATTGTGCCTAGTTTATATGTTCCTAATTGTATAGCGATACCTTGTAAAAAAGAAGTGATGTGTTTGCTTGCAATAATATTTATCATATATTTTATTTTAATATATTATATTTAATAAAACTTTCTCAACTATTAATAAAATCTTACAGTTTGTTGTCTGCCTTAAAAATGATATTTTTGAACTTATTTTTATTATTCTGTACATTGCAATGTGTTTTTGTCACTAGTTTTTTTTTTAATTGAACCCATAATATAATTGTTAAAACAATTACTGACATAATTTGGCTTCCTAGTTTTAAACCGCCTATACAGTAAACTATGATCTTTTGCTGCACAGCTTGCTTCAATTGTTATAAAATTTGTCATGTCAACTTTAGTGAGTTATTATTGAAGTTTACATTAATTAATATTCAATATTTATTTGATTTGGCATGTGATTTGTTGAAAATTTGGTTGTATATATTGAATACAAAATTTGACCTGATACATTTTGATTGAATATTGATTGCTAAATGTGGCACATATCAAGTTCTTTAGATTTTGCCTCAGCTCCATTTATTGACCTGCTGTAGAAATACAGCCACCATAGCCTTGTCGACAAATTTGAAAAAGGGGAGTGAAAAAAATAGAATACAAGATTTATTTTCACAGATCTATCCATTCATACAGGTAAATAGAAAAGTGTACAAAATTTGATTTGCAAAATTTTGGGGCAGCCTTGCAGACACAAGGAAGACTAACACAGTGGTCTCAAACACGCGGCCCGCTGGATGATTTTTTGTGGCCCCCACTTGATATCAAAGTTCAATGCAAGTGCGACCCGCCGTGGCGATAACGAAGAAAATTAAAATGAGATTTGATAAAATAACAATTGACATTTTTGAAGTGATAGAGGAGTTGTTCATAGTGGTGCTAATGCATGGTCAATAATGGTCATACCACCGCCAGGTTTGTAATGCCGGTATCCGGACGATCGGACATAGGACTATCCCACATAGATTTTTGCTCATAGGTCTGTTGCTCATAGGATTAGGGTTAAGGTTAGGGTTAGGGCCACTAGTGCTTTCCTGGGGGTTCGCGCGAAACCCCTGACGTAAATGCTATGGTTCGTGCGAACCCCCTGTTAATCAGAACAAAACTGCTTTCAATTAATCTTATTGTCGGTTGTGTGGCCTAGTCACTATTACCAAAACTTTGTTTTTTATTTTATCTCATGTCCCTGATTGTCCGAAAATTATGGACGCCCGAAAGTTGGGAGGCATTTGCTTCCCGCCTTCTCTGCTTATGCTTTCTCTTAATTGGTCGCCCATTGAACACTTATAACGCAGTTAACAAATTGGTTGAAGAACCATAGCTCTGAAGATGATAGCAGAGTGAAAAATTCCCACTCGAAAGATTATAGTGAAAATTAGGTAGCTATTTGGAAATATTTTTAATGATTAATTACTTTATAATAATATGTATGATTACATGTAACATTTTTGTTAATGAAGTCCTCGATTAAAATGTTAATATCATTTGTTTTCAATTTCTTTGATGACTGATCATTAAGGTAACAGCATTTAATCTCGTCTGCTTTCTTGTAATTTTTCTTTTTCCTCCGGCTTGCACATGAACAGGGAAAAATGCAATATTCCTAATTTTTCCGAAGAGGGCAGACACTTTTTCGGGGGTGGGCAAGATTTGATCTGAGGAGCAGCTTGCCCCGTCGCCCCCAAACTCTACGCATATGATTACATGAAATTTCAGAATTCTAGTTTATGTAAATAATTTTATGTTTTTTTCCAATTAGTAAACAAAATAAAAGTGAATATGAACGATAAATTGTTTTTTTTCCTGATTGTTTAGAATTCACCAGCCAGTGTGCTACTCTGCCAAATAATATTTCAATGGGAATATTAATATTGAAAAATGTTAGAAAATATTCACTGCCAGTGCGAACCCCCTGGTAAAATTTTGGGAAAGCATCACTGGTAAGGATTTTCCTATGACCGATCGTCCTATGAGCCACAGTCCTATGTGCTATAGTCCTAGAACCGTAACGCCATTGTGGACGCTAGTTTAACATGGAAGGTGTTTGCTGGAATAACAATAGACGGAGTACCTTCAATGACAGGAAGAAAATGGACTGGTTGCACTTGCTCAACAAAAAACTGGAAGATACGGTGTAGAGGAAGCTATATATCGCTCTGCATTGCATTATCCATCAGCAGGCCCCGTGCAGCAAATACTTCACGTTTGAGAATGTGGTGTTTGTAATTGTGAAATGCTTCAATTGTATAAGATCCAGAGGCTTAAAGTACAGGCAGTTTTGTGGTTTTTTAAGGAAAATAAAATCTGCATATAATGATATGATTTACTTTACTGAGGCACGTTGGCTCAGCAAAGAAACCAAGTTGAAGATTTTTTTGAGTTGAGAACAAAAGTGAAAGCTTTCATGGAGAACGATGGGATGGCTGCTCCTGTGCTAATTGATTTAAAATGGCTCATGGATTTAGCTTTTTCTGTTGACATCACACAGAAGCTGAATGTACCGATCAAAAAGTTGCAAGGTCAGGAATAGCTTTTCAATGCTGCCAATGACAATTTAAAAGCACTTTCCACAAAACCTGTTTTATGGAAAACTCAACTCTCTCAGGAAAACTTCTGCAATTTCCCATCAGTCCAGCATGCGTGGCACCTGTGGATGTGGACATGCCATTCAGTCGGTGATGACACATGTACTTAAGTACAATAGGTGCACATCTCTGCAACTTTGAATGGTGAAAATTCAATTATTGAAATTGGGATAATCCAGAGGCGGCCATTTAGTAGTATCATCCCAGTAAACATTGTAACCACTTTGTAACGTTTCTTAACCGTTCATTTTCGGTTACAAGAAACGCGTTTCTTTTCGGTTGTTTTGCTCATCGGCTGTGCGTTAAAGAAACGTTTCCTGAGTAACGTTTTAGAAACGTTTCCCGTGTAACGTTTTAGAAACGTTTCCCGTGTAACGTTTTAGAAACGTTTCCCGTGTAACGTTTTAGAAACGTTTCCCGTGTAACGTTTTAGAAACGTTTACAATGTAACGCTTTAGAAACCTCCTCTATTATTTGCTCATGCAAATTATTATTACTTCAAATACGTTCATCAATAGACAAAACTGAAACAATATTTGCAAATTTATAAAAAATGTTTATTTAAAGAAAGTCTTTTGAGCTCTATATAAATGTCATTTCTTCTCCTTGCGGTTCAGCCTCTCATGTGCAAACTTTATCCACTTCTTTGTCACAACCTCAATTTCCTTGGCTGACGAATCGTGGAAGCGTCTATTGGTTTGGAGAGTTTCTGAGAAATAGTTTAAAAAAATAGTTGTTAGATATCTAATATTTTTAAAATGACTTTGCTAATAGTTTAGTTAAGCTAACTAATGATAAGTTCTTTGAAAAAGGTGCTTTCCATTTTTCTTTTACCATCACTCCCTTTCCAATTGAACTTTTCAGCCAGCCCATCATCCATGGTGTACCGGAGCAGCCTACGACACGCCTCTGCCATTGTGTCTCCCCCAAGCTTTTGTAAGTCAATCACCTATACAAATGTTTGAATTTATGATAGTGATAACCTAATACAAAAATTTTAGATATCTAAGTACATGCTGTAATTGACTTACCAGAGCATCAAATAATTCTTTAGATTCTAATTTTGAATCCAACTGGTCAAATTGTACCATGGAGTGCATGGGGAAATGAACGTTTTCCGGAACTGCCGTATTAACAGCTGTCGTTGGCGGACTGACAAGAAGAGCCAGATTACTTTTAATTTCTTTCAAAACTTCCCATATATTAGTAAACTGTCCAACCACATATCTGCTAAATTATCGGCTCTAATTTTATCTAAGTGCTCTTCATATTGTAACAAAGTTTCGATCAAAAAATCTAACTGATTATTATAACACAACGAATTTAACTGATTATTATAACACAATGAGAATGAACTAAACTCGTTAGATGTTAGCAAATGCAGACAAAACACGATAGATTTACTGAAACAATAACGGCGTGACCTCACAACAAACAGATTTTTCGCGCACTTTCAGACTATATATAAGTTGTTCATAATTGGCATGGAGGCGGAGCTTACCAACTTGCCAGCCAATGTCAAAGAGCCTCAACTTTGGCTTATTTACATAACTTCATTTTTTTAACAAAAAGATTATGTTTCTTGTCAAGATTTAGCAAGAATGAACATTAGGAACAAGAAACAAACAATATTAGTTCTGTGAAAGGCATTAAACAAGAGCCAGATTTAGCTCCTTGCTTTCTTTCCAAAGTGTTATACCGGCAGAAATTACACCTCCTGGTAAAGGGTTCGAAGTTAAAACTCAAACAGTTTATGAAAAAACTGCTGATGGGGAAGAGTGAAAGGTGTCTATGACTACCCACGGGTTGGTAGACATTTGTGACATCAAGCAATTCGCTGGTAAAGCAAGAAGAATGTCTCACCTGAGAATATGGCCATTTAGATTATGTCAGTGTGAATGAAAGTGAAATGTTTACAAATGAGTATGACCACGTAATGATAAATCATGGTCATATTCTTCGCAAGAGGAAACATGATTTTGTACTCCCTTCAATGCAACATCACTCTGCTAGTTTTGCTTGTAACTTTATTATCAGAATGCTCTTCTATGACTCTTACTAACCTAACTTCTTTCAACTCTATTAGCTGATTCAATAACGTTATTCTATTATTATTGTCTAAAATTAACTATTGCCAGTCATTATAATTAGCGAATATTGAATGTTTTTTTGCTTAATATTGAATGTTTTTTTGCTTAATATTGAATGTTTTTTTGCTTAATATTGAATGTTTTTTTGCTTATTTTTTTATGATTTCCTGCGTTCTGTCAGGTCTTTTCTTAAAACACGAATAAATAAATAAAATAAAAATTCACAAACAGCGCAGGGGTAGTAGTGCAGCAGGAAGCAGAGGTTTCAAATGGTTTAAAAATCTAATGTTTCGAATTGATTGGTGATTTTTAACCAGTATAGTTTGTTTTGTACCTTCAAATTATTTCTAACACAAGAGCTGTAGAAGCGAGTCGTTAATTAACTTTTGATTAGCATCTTATCTCATCCCAGGTGACTCGTTCGACGCTCTCAGTGAACCGATGAGATAGAACATGGAACTCTATATACATACTGGAATGGAATCCAAAGCACTAGCTGCGCGTCAGCCCGTACAACATGATGCCTAACAGCTAACCGAGCTATTTCTTATTTGTTGTGATATCGAGCGCGTGCTTGCTGTGTTGTGAAAATTTATCGTTTGTGACTCGTATTATTCATATATATTATACAGTATTTTTATTGGATTTGTACTGGATTACATTCAAATAATTATATATTTTTTATCTGTTTTAATCGCTTTACATTTGGATTACTGACCGTATAATTATCGTGATATCGAGCTTTACATATGGATTACTGGCCGTATAATTATTTTTTTATCATTTATATAAATATGCTATTTCCCTAAAAAATAAGCTTAGCAAATAGGTTTTACTGAATAAGGGAATATAATATAATATCATCAATCGTCATCAACCACCTTGTAGCGATAATGGTTCGATGTGCTGCTTATGGTTGCAGAAGCGGGTATGATAGTCAGAAAAATCAAGAAAGTGACGAAAAAGTAAGTTTTCATTTGGTTCCGTGGAATGACAAAGAACTTTTAGCCAAATGGGTACGTGCTAATCCCAGACAAGATTGGGTTCCATCTCGATTTTCAAGACTGTGTTCTTTGCATTTTCATCCCGATGATTTTGAATATGAGAGAACAGATACATTGTTAAGAAGGAAGAAAACATGTAAAGATCAGAACCTGAAACATAGACGTCTGAAGAGAAGCACTGTGCCATCAAAGTTCCTAAATGCCCCCAATTACCTCACCAAAGAAATTAGTCATAGAACAACAAGTAAATCCACAGCTTCTGTTCGACGTGAAATTGAAGCTGAAAAACTAGATGCTCAAAATAACTTATTTCTGGCTGAAGATGACCTCTCAAGTTTAACAATTCGATCAATTGCAGAAAAACTGATGAGTGATAAAACTGCACCTAGAGGGTTTAAAGTTGACATAGTTGAAGATAAACTTATTGTTTACATGGTAGTTCTTGAGAGAGACTTGCCACAAATTTCAGCCAGTATTGTTATTAGCAACAACCATAGTTTGGTTGTATGAATCAAAGATAAGATCCTTCCGGCATCACAATACAGACATCTCATTTTAAAAAACTTGCAGGCTATGTCACAACTTATTAATTTAATGGCATATATAAAAAACTGGCCTGAGCAATACTACGCCTCAAAAAATGTAACGATTGTTCAGATATTCTTGAAGAACGACATCTGGAACCTCTCGAACTTGATAATTCAATAGAACACAGATCCTCTGATTTTTTTGAAGAAATCAATCGTGGAGGTTTGACCCGTCCTTCAGAATATACATTTCTGATTATGGTTCACTGTTGGCAGGTCTTCAAAGAAATAAAGTTGTCCAAGAACCTCATGAATTGTTTTCTCACTTCTCCATCACAACGTCTACTTTTTTGCAAGATCATTGACAGGTCTTTGTATATGGATGGCAGCAGACTCAGTCAAATTGATGTGGGTTTGTGTACAAAAGGCCATGATCTGAAAAATTTAATTTCAGCAAGATTTTTCAATTGCGTTGCCAAGAACTTGATTAAAGACTTTTCAAACAAAGCTGATAGCAACACAAGAAATTTTTCAAGAAAGAGAAAAATTGACAAATTAACAAACTGTTGATTTAAATTTAGATTATACATTTCTGCCATCTGCTTCTATTTGTGTAAATATCTTCCAATAATAAATAAATAATATATTATTATTATTATTATTATTAAATCATCAAATAGTTGTTGTAAAGTTCAAAATAATGCTTTTTTTATCATCTCTTGCTGCTATTTGTTTTTATATCTTTGTATATATTAGTTTTCTTTCGTTTAAATAATGTGCTAAATGTTTTTGGTATCTAATAAATATGAGATTTGACTACGACTTTCGTGTTATTAATGGTTGGTACAGGCTACTAGCTGCAGCGCACACGCAACGCACACGCAACGAGCGGTATCAACTTGTACGTGCGCATTTTGAGTTTCCATTCCAGTATGTATATAGAGTTCCATGGATAGAACAAAATCTAGGAAAATGTAATACGACACAATGCAAATACCATTTATTAAGCGTCTTTATTAAATGCTTTTTAGCAATTGAGTTTTATAAATAAACAAACACTTTACTTTTTCTATAAAATTATATATGCTATAAAAGATTTTTATATTATCCGTAATAATAAAACCATAGATATCTATGAATAAAACAAATTGTTACATTTTGGCTGCATTAGAAACGTTGTTGTAACTTCTTTTTAGTCGCAAATTACATGTTACTTTTACGTTACATTGGAAACGTTGCAGAAACGTTTCTTTTTAGTCGCAAATTACATGTTACTTTTTCGTTACATTGGAAACGTTACAGAAACGTTTCTTTTTAGTCGCAAATTACACGTTACTTTTCCGTTACATTGGAAACGTTACAGAAACGTTTCTTTTTAGTCGCAAATTACATGTTACTTTTACGTTACATTGGAAACGTTACAGAAACGTTTCTTTTTAGTCGCAAATTACACGTTACTTTTTCGTTACGTTGGAAACGTTGCAGAAACGTTTCTTTTTAGTCGCAAATTACATGTTACTTTTTCGTTACATTGGAAACGTTGCAGAAACGTTTCTTTTTAGTTGCTTTGGGCCAGGTAACCTTTTCATAACCAGGTAACTGAAAAGTAACGGACAAGAAACGTTACAAAATGGTTACCATGTTTACTGGATTAACATAACATAAAGGAAATGATGGGCGCAAACTATAAGTCTCTATGCCTATATCTAGAATTATATAAAATATTGTTCATATATATGTTCTATAAATAAATGTATGTATATATTATTAAAAATCCTTTTTTTAGTTGTACATAATAATATTAGTCTTTTAAATTCATTAACGTGTTCGGCTTCTATGATTTTCAAAGGGAGGTTGTTCCAAATTGCAGTAGATCTGGTCAGGAAGAAATATTTTCTGCAGTTGCCGTTGAATCTTTGTGTTTCCAGTTTGAATTTGTGACCTCTTGTTCTTCTTTCTTCTGATATCTTTATATTAGGAAAACACAAACGCCCTTCTTTGTCTTGAATAAAGTTGTAGAGCATGATCAGGTCCCCATCAGTCTTCTGTACTTTAAACAAGGAAGCTTAGATTTATGTTTGGTAGTATTACTCAACAGCAGTGATGTTGAAGTTAACTGTAACACTAACTGAAATCGGAAAATAATAGAAAAATAATGGTCAGTTAAGTGTAATAGTAACTGAAATACGGCGAATAACTCTAACTGTAATAGTAACTGAATAATAAATTCAGTTAAATAATACACAAATTATTTTTTTTAAATAAATTAATTATTAGATTTATTTTTTTATCTAAAGATAAAAATCGAGTTCTTTGGTGTTACCTAACAAATAGTATATATGGCGCTGTTTAGTTAGTCGCGGCCTCCTTGCTCTTGCAAGCCAGTCCCAAGCCTGGAGAAAGGAGGAGGGAAAAGTTAAAAGGATCAAATTATGATCCACGACTGGAAGTACTTAGGTGCTTCTGACACAGCCGTTTCAGTCTTAAAACACTTGGTGTAAAGGACTATAAACTATTAAAAAAAAATAGTCGCGGCCTAACTCCGCCTCGCTAATTGCGAGCCAATCCCAAGCCTGGAAAAAAGAGAAGGGAAAAGTAAAAAAGATCAAATTTTGATCCACGACAGGAAGTACTTAAGTGTTTCCTACATACAGCCATTAGAGTCTTAAAACACCTTGTGTAAAGGACTATAAACTAATAGAATGTTATTGATAGTTTAGTGCTGTTGTAATCGTTCCGTGAAAAATGTTCAAGAGCAATAGTGGCAGAAAACAAGAAAGTAGTGCATGGAAATATTTTGATTATGAGCAATCAGTTGACAAGTCAACGTGCAAGATCGAAAACTGCGGTAGCTTTTTAAAAGTTAAAAGGAAAAAATGCAACAAATTTGTTAAATCGCTTAAAAAGCAAGCACAATGACATAGCTAATACTCTGATCTCAAAAGAAAAAGACAATACCCATGTCTTATAGTTTATTCATTTATTTAACAGGTGTTAAGTTCTGGTTTTATACCAGCAAGTGTTGCATCTTCAACTTCTGATGAATTGTGCCAACCACTATTAAAAAGATTTAAGAGGCTTGCCCAAGAAATTGAAACTTCTAGTTCTCCGAGCAAGCAGTCTAGGCATGGAAGCTCTGTTAGGAATAACTTAATGCTTATCTTGGGGCTTCAAAAATATTAGCTGCTAATCAAACTGGACTAAGTTTCTGGACAGCCTCAAAGACAGTGTATCCTCTTATAGCGGCCTTCGCTTAAGACCTTATCCCTGCACCGGCTTCAGAAGCATATGAAAAGCGCGTCTTCTCGGTTTGCAGTGTAGGAAAAAGAAACAGGCTCTCCAAGAACCTAAAAAACTCGTGTTTTTTTACAAATGAACTCGAAATTTTACCATTTTGAAAATAAAAGTTTTACAATTTTTTTGGCTGTGTATACAATCTACAGTTAACTGTAACTTTAACTTAAAAATAAATAAGTGTAATAGTAACTGAAAAATGTTTGTGGAAAAATAACTTTAACTGAAACTGAAAAATGTTGTAACTTTAACTGTAACTGAAAAGTTGTAACTGAAATATCACAGCTCAACAGCTATAGTTTGTGGGTTTACACATACATTTCTTATAGTGAATCTTATCAAGCTTTTATGATGGTATACCATGCGTTATACGAGACTTCACTCCCAAAAGGTCAATAAACTTAACTAATTATATTATTCGGCTAAATAATGTTACAGAAATTCAGTTTTTGAATGACTAGTTATTGACCCAAGAAAATCTATAAATCCGACACAATAATGAAGAAAAATTTCTATCCACCCTCCTTTTGCTAATCCTGCATCCGCCACTGTTGCAATATTTAGACAAACATGTGTTAAGTCTCTTTTTTTAGCCTGAAACAATACGCGGACCTTATATATAGTCAAACCTTTATAGTAAATACCCTGGTTATTAAATACCCACGGTGTGTAAATACCGTTTGCTTGGTCCCAGCCAGAATGTATATACTTATATTTAGTTAGTAGATACACTCGGTTAGTAAATACGGGTAGTTCGTTTCCTTGGGGGTATTTACTAACAAGGTTTGGCTTACATCATTAAGTGTACCAGTGTTCAAGTTTTTTATTTCTGGCATGCAAGAAACATAAAAAATATATACATGCATAAAATAGGACTCGATCAAAAAATATAAGGCAAAATCTTGTATGGTACTCTTTGACAGTATTCTTCCCAATAATTAGTGTACTTGAGATGACATTTGGTATCGTCTCTGTACGTTCTGTGAGCTAATAAAAAGCAGAGAAATAAAAAATAAGAGTATGGCATGATGAAGTCAAATCCACATGGGATAGACCAGCATAGAGCGAGTGCAAGTTCCGGTAAGTAATGAAAATGTCTGGAAATCCCCCAGAAACCTGCATTAAGCAAAAACACATTAAAATTACTAAAAGGTGGTAACAATGCAGTACTAAAAATCATTTGATAAAAGTATGCAAATGAATATTTTTTTATTTAGAAAACTATAGAAACCTGAGACTAGCAGCAAGTTCTCTTTTTTGACTCCTCCTTCTACTTCATACTTGGCCGCAATTACTTCAGCTTTCTTTCCCCAAATCAAACAATTCCCATTGGTATGTCTTACTTCTTGTTTCTGCTCATCTGCCCAGTAGTTGATGTAGCAGCTGAATAGGCCAACAATGCCTACAATTACTGAAGCTGTATTTCCTAGACTGGTGGAGCAAGTTGCCAGGTATAAACTAACCTGCGTCGAAAAACCAAGATTCGAGGCTTAATTTAATTATTGTTTTACAAAAATCTAACAATGGTTTCTAGGATAAAACGTTTAACGTACCGATGTGTAAAGTCCTGGAACAAAAACTAGACAACCCCAGCAGATGTAAAAGCCTGCCCTGTCCATCATTATATCTATTGTGTTCATGTAGCCAGACTCCCACCAGAAAAATTTTAAAATGTATACAGTCTGCAGAAATGTAGATACCCAAACGCCGGGAACAAAGCCATACAATTCATAATTCTTCATAGCAAATGTCAAAACTAAAAGACCCCAAACTGTCAGACCAAATCGACAGTTTGTTAAAACCTTTAAAATAAGTAAATAAAAATTTTAAAAAATTCCATAAAAATTTTAAACAAATTTCAAAGTGATTAGATTACCTTTATATCAATTCCAAAGATGCGCGGATATAACTCTGTGCCCCAGAAATAGTCAAAAAAAATATTTCCGCTTGTACCACTATCAGAAGTTGATGGAAAATAACGACCTTTTATATATAGAAATACACAGATGAAAAGGCTGAGCACGTTCAGTGTGCCAAGTATCTCGTCAAAGCGGTCAAATATAATTGTGATACTGTATGGCGTGAAATTATATAAGTAAGCAGTAACAATAGAATATACAGCCACTGTAACAAGGTAGCAGTATAATCCATTGTCAATATACGTTGGTTGATTTCCTTTTGCAGTCACTGGTCCATGTACAACCTTTCCTGGGACAGTTTTCATTAAAATTATTTCAAAGATAATATATAATACAAAAATGACATAAACTGCAGGATTCTGAAAGCTGACACCTTTCCATATTTCAGTGAGACCACCATAAATTCCAAGATTATAAAACATTTGACCCATTAAAGCAAAGCTTCCGTTGCAGTGAGCAACTGTATACCATAAAATAATGACGGCGTTTGGACAAGTCAAGGTCAGAAAAAAAGGTGCAAGGCTTCTCAAAAAGAAGCTTTTAATAAATGATTCTTCATAAACTGGTTTTGTTTTAAGTGAAGTCGTGCTACTACTGGTGCTTCCACTAGAAAAATTGATGTTTGAGTTTCTTATTCTGAGATGGTTATTCGTTTCATTCATTTTTTGGCTGTTAGGAGTTTTAGTTGTATTTTTATAAGCAGCTCCATTGCTGGAAACTTTCTGAAGATTTTGTGGCGATGAACTGGTGTTTGTTTCTTCAATTGTCATTGTTTCTTTTTTTTAATATAGACCTACATGAAAGAAAATAATAACAGAATTTAACCATATAATAGACAAAACTGCTATAGTAAATCATGCCTTTTACTCGAACTTTAAAAATAACGATACTGTATATTTTTTGAAAAACTTTTGCACTTAGTTTTTTTTTACCTGCGGGGAAAAATAAAATAACTGTAACAAATCCAATGTGCCGGATTAAACCCAGTCGAAATGTCAAGATTTTAAATATTATCAAGAGTTTCAGTAATTAAACATTAACAAATAACAATAGAGTTACCAATATATTTTATTTCTATTATGTCCTGGTTAATACTTTGCCCATTTGATAATCAGTTCCTGACACCAGCCCGTGGTTACGAGCAATCCTCCGTTGGCTGAATCCGACCAGAGACAATAAATGTTTAAGATATTAAGGGCCACATTTAATTTATAAGCCACAGTGGCTTTTTGAGCAAAACTATTTTTTTTGAGGTTAACAGAAAAATGTATATGGATAATAGGCAATAATATGAGGAACATTCAAAGACTTTATAGACTTCTCAATGCCGTAGCTTAGAATAAATATAGGCAAAAATCGAAAAAAGGGCGTCATTTCAGCGAAATCATTGGGTAACAAAACGTTTACAAAACCATTGGAAAAATTATCCTACTAAAATTATCCTCCAAAAATAGCTGAATAACCGGGGCGAGTAGTCGTAGCTACTTTTTCAATAAATGTATACACTTTTGTTTCTAAAAATAGCTTATTTTTATCGCTATTTTTTTCAAAAACATTTTCGGAAAATTCTTGGGGTTTAATTGCTCTCCCTGCTCCCCAAATGACGCCCCTGATTTCAGCTTTATTTTTGATAATTTATGTATGGTAATCCTAACCCAATAAAATAATCATTTGTTTCAGTTTGTGCGTGCACATGTATTATAAATATATTCAATCAATATTGTCTATTCGAGGAAAACCTTTTATTGTGGTTTGAGCCTAAAATTACGTGCTTTGTTATAAACGTAATTAGAAAGGTTTTAAAACTGTTCAAATTATTTTATAATGAAAACGAAAACTGTTTTTAGAACAAGATTATTTTATTAAGTTTTTAAAGAAGCAGCATAAACTCCGCCGTAATAATTAGTTGTCTACGTTTCGTACAAACATCTAGGCATCGTAAAAAACAGAAGTCGTACAAAATGTATTGATTAGGCAAGCAAAATGTAGATCTGCTGAGAAGGTACAAACTAAAACTACGATTAGTTCGTTCTATAAATTGTTCAGAAATACAAAACAAATCGCTGTAAATAAACTATGTTACACGGCAAAATAGAATAACTAAAATGCCATAAAGAATAAACAACAAAATACCTTTAACTAAATACTCCGAACTCCTACACACAACAGTAACTGTAGTGCGTACTGAACGACAATTCAAACGTCACCACAGGATCGCCGTTTATGACGTAACCAAAGATATCATAGATTATCAAAAACATGTAAATAATCACATCGCAAAAATTTAATACTATAATTTTATATGAATAATTTTTTACGTAAAATTACCTGCAACTTTGACAAATTTGTATGACGCCAATTTCTTCTTTAAATTTCAGACTCAGTAATAAACTGCTATGCTAAGTCCTAATTTACGGGTAAGCAATTTTGTCAATTCCGAAACATGCCCTAATGCATTTAAACTTGATAAGTGAACATTTATATGTTTAGTTTAGGCATATGCACGTGAATAAAATTATGTAAGCCTTGAAACTCGGGAGGATGCGAGCATCAAGTAGCCTGTCATTTGGCGCAAAAATTACGAGCTTGTATGTACACAGACGCGCCATTTTAGAGGGGGCTGGGAACGCCCATTAGTGTGCATGTTTAAAAAGATCTCCCGCTTAAGTCCCCTTGGTTATCTATTTGTAAGTGTAATTCGCATAAAGGATAAAAAATGTTCTCTGTAAAATAGTTTTCGAATTGTACTTTTGAATTAGTTTTAAAATTTTGAGTTTAAAGGGGTATATTTTTTCATAAAAATATTACGCTTAAAATATCGCGGAAAACAATTGACGTATGGCATTTGAAAGTTTCAACTGCAAAAGCAGTACGATGTCCCATCATCATCATCATCACCACCACCACCAACGTCGCCGTTGCTACAAACAGAAACTCTGTGCTGAAACAGTAAATGGCGTGATGCTGCCTGACCAATGAGCGTTTAGAAAAACATAAGAGGCTAGCATGGGTAGATGTAAGCGTACGGAGGCTTATTTACAAATCCATGCAATGATCTGCAACCGGATGCTCAGACGTGCTGAACCGGAATGAAAAGTCAGATAGAGATCATCAGTGCTCTCTTACATCGTTAGTTATCTTAAAAGCGTGCGAATTGATTTAAAGCACTAAAGAAGAAGCTGAGTGATGTGTTGGTTAAAAAATGTCTTATCAATGTTATCTATAAGCTACGTTGGCTCTCGTGATGGTACGCATAAATCTATCACCAGGCGCACAGGTTTAATTCGTTTTATCAAACTAACCTCCTCCTCCCCAAAATAAAATTTTCCTGCAAACAACTTTTTGTGACAAAAAAGATAATTTACTTTCCATTGGCTAGGGTTAAGACGAAAATGTTGGATTAAAATTGAAAACTAATTTGATGTCATAAAGAAGACGTTATAAAATTATATAGCATTTAATGGAGAAGGAATAGAGAATGTTGTGAGAAGAGGAATGGTTTATGAAGCGGCGTTAAGAAATGTGGGTTTGATGACATTTAGGCGGGCGACAGGCGCGCGACATATAGGCAGCGACTTATGGGCAGATGGACATATGGGCGGAATGACATTTAGGCGTAGCGACATTTAGGGGCGTGACATTTAGGGGCGCGACATTTAGGGGCGCGACGTTTAGGGGCTCGACAATTAGTGACGCGACTTTTAGGCAAACAACAAATGGGCTGTTAATATACGGATTTTTGATCACTTAAAATTTAATTTAGCTTAAAATTGTAGTCTAATGGTTTTATAGGTAAACTTTTCTGGAACTTTATATCGCTTGATCTTTTATTTATTTATTTATATTCCCATTTTTAAAGTGCATTTAAAATCCAAAAATAAAAGATTATACAAAGCACTCAGTCCAAAGTCAGCAAGCAAACAGTCAGAAATAAATAATTATAAATGGTAAGAAATTAATAGAAGTATAATCAGGTTATATGGAGTGATTTGTTTAAAAGAAATAGTTTAAGTAATGCATGAAAGTGATCAGAAGTCGTCTGCCTTCTGATCACACAAAGCACTCAATCCAAAGTCAGCAAGCAAACAGTCAGAAATAAATAATAATAAATGGTAAGAAATTAATAGAAGTATAATCAGGTTATATTGAGTGATTTGTTTAAAAGAAATAGTTTAAGTAATGCATGAAAGTGATTAGAAGTCGTCTGTCTTCTGATCAACGGTGGAAGAAAGTTCCAGATGATGGGCCCGGCAACGTGGAAAAAACGGTCACCGAACACTGTGAGACGAAATCTTTGGGTGACGAGAGTGGGGAGAGTAGCCGATCGGAGAGAAGATCTTCTTGGTAGTGTGCCTGAGGACACAAAGAGAGAACTTAGGTACTCTGGAGATCCATGGAGCCTGACGCTAAAGATAATGCTTAATATCTTGTGGTAACTCTTTCCGACACCCTGAGCCATTGAAGCCCCACCAAAAGTGGTGTAATCGTACAGAACCTTTTAGACCTGCAGAATAGTCTTGCGGCATTGTTGATTACCTTTTGAAAGGTGATGAGTATTTTTTTATTAACGTTTGAGAGTAAGGAGTTACAGTAGTCCAGGCGTGTCAGCACAAGCTGGACTACCAGAGTTGTAAACAAGTCCTCAGGGACGAAAGGTCTGACATCTCTGAGGACACGCATAATGCCATAACAGCCAGCTGAGACCCTGCTTACATGAACTCCCATAGACAGGGTAGAATCAAGATAAATGCCGAAACGTCTGACCGTTCGTAAGGGGTAGACTTTTGCACCAGCAAGTTGGAGTGGCGTAGGTGGCATCTGACGCAAGGCATGGCTTGATCCGAACCACATCAACTCGGTTTTATCCGAGTTTAGAGACAATCGGTTCGACTTCGTCCAGTCAGCGAGATGAGAGAAGCAAGCTTCAACCTGTCCTATGAGAGTCGAAACATTTACCGGCCTGCAGTGTCCGAAAAGTTGGATGTCGTCCGCGTATTGGTGGCTGGAAAGACCATAGTCCGCAACAAGATTCTCAATATCAGCCACATACAGCAGAAACAAGAGCGGACCCCAGAACAGATATCATCACCCGAATCAGCCAGATCACCAGGCCCAATAATCGATTGTTTCCTGCCAGTAAGATAAGATTTGATCCATGCGTGCGCAACCCGACGGATGCCAAATGTGACGTCTAGCCTAGTCAATAAGAGATCAGGGTCGATAGTGTCGAAAGCGGCAGACATATCCAGGAGAAAAAGTATGGCAACATCCCCTGAATCGACGGCCCTACGTACATCAGAAACCACCTTCAACATCGCCGTTTCAGAGGAATGGTGCCGGCGATAGGCAGACTGTGTTTTCGGGAGGAGACGGTTGTTGTCAAGGTAGGCAAGAAAGCGTCTCATCACAAGCTGCTTGAGAAGTTCAGACAAAACACTGAGGTTGGAAATTGGTCTGTAAGATGATGGCAGATGTGGGTCCAAGGTTGATTTTTTAAGCACTGGGAGTACGTGAGCGTTTTTGAGACAGGTAGGTACATAGCCAGCAGTGAGTGAGCGTTTTAAAAAACTTACGAGATAGGGTGCGAGGACCGGAAAAAGTTTCTTCAGGAGCCATGTAGGAATTAGGTCAAGATGGCACTGTTTGTTTGGTAAAGAACGAATAAGCCCTGCCACTTCGCCATAAGTAGTAGGATCCAGCTGACCAAAGTCGTCGGTCTGGGATAGAGTTGGGTAGATAGGCGGGAGTGCATCTGCCGTCAATTTGCGAATGTTATGAAGTTTTTCGGAGAGAAAATCAGAGTAGACCTTGGGCGACGGTGTTGCAGAACTCTGCACCCTCGAGGAACCAGTTACTTCTCTGATCATCCTCCATCGCACCAACGGGTTTTTTTCCTCCGAAAGACGTAGGTTGTAGTAATTCTTACGTTTGGTTCGAAGTAGTTTGAGATAATTTTTTGTCTGTGAACATTAAATTTTTCAAGAAACAAATCAAGCAATTAAACGTAAACATGCATTTGTTTGACTATGTACTAATCCGATGATTTTCCACACGAGGATATTCAAATAGCGGGACTCTGTGCTTTTTAAATGTCATACATTATTGTGCCTAGTGTTTTTCTCAATGCACCATCTTATTTTTCAAAACCCAAACTGGTTAGAACAACTTCTAAATGTTCATCATCCGCGCGTCGAGAATATCAACAAAAACAATTAAAAGAGTTAGAAGCTTCATTTATTGAAAGCGATGCAATAAATAACTGCACATTACAAGAATTGGACAACCGATTAAAAGCTGAAATAACAATGCCATCTGACTTTTATTTGAACATTTTAGACAACATTTTGCACATAATTTTATTGGAAAATCATGATGATGCTTCAAGAAGTTATGGAGATGTTGAATATAGTAAATATTCACATAGTTGCAATCTCACTTGATAATGCTGCAGCAATTAGAAAGTTTTATATCCAACAATTATGTAATGGCACTCTGAAGACATCGGTAATAAATAAAACAACAAAAGAGCCAATTTGTCTATTATTTGATGCCGTTCACAATATTAAAAATATGTATAACAATTCTCTTAATAGGTGATTAGAATAAACATTGCCGATCATAATCACGAAGGCGACATCGCCCGGGTACTCGCCAGAAAAGCAATCGGTGAAATGAAAACTACAATGAGCAATACACTTGCTGGATGCAGCGCAACGCAATATTTAGTTTGTTTCCAGCTTCCTGATCACGTTCTGATGGCTCTACCAAAGAAGTCTTCTCTGGGACGGATTCTGCGTCGCCATCAAAAAAAGGTGTTATTTTCAGGTGATATCGAATCAGCTCTTCCTCCGCATCCAAAGGACTTAACATTCACAGTTCCTGTTCGTTTTGCCCAGTTCGTTCTGTACGACTCCGGTCCAGGCCCACATCGACTGCTGATTTGCGGATGTAATGAACTGTTAGACGGCTTAGCGAGATCGTCATTCTGGCTTGCAAACGGTACATTTAAAGTCGTGCAAAGTAGAGACCGGGGCTCAATGTTACAGGGGCTACATGTTACAGTGATAATATCTATGGTGTATATTTATTTGTAGTCAATATCTATGTTTCAGCACATGCTCACAGTGAATCTGACAATATCCAGCGATGCTGATTTAAATATAAACAATACTGATAAAGTTGTAGCAAATAAACTTTTTTCGAGTCGATATCTTTTTTCCAGGTAGGTGTGCACTTTGTTTGTTTCTGCAGCTAGTTTGATTACTTCTGTTGTCATATTTTGCATGTTGGTGGCGTGGTGATATGTGCTGATAAACAGACAATTTCTAGCGATGTAGCAGGGCCGTTGTATTAGTAGTGACTTGTTTTTTACGAAAAATCACATTGGGGCTATATGTTACACTTGTAACGGGGCTATATGTTACACTTGTAACATATATGTTACACTTGTAACATATATGTTACACTTGTAACATATATGTTACACTTGTAACATATATGTTACACTTGTAACATATATGTTACACTTGTAACATATATGTTACACTTGTAACATATATGTTACACTTGTAACATATATGTTACACTTGTAACATATAGCCCCGCATGATAAGCTGATGCTCACCAGTGAAACATGTCCTCATATTGTTAAACAACCACGAATAGCACATGTCGATTGAGGTTATCGACCACTGCAAACTGAATGGAGTCGTTATTCTCACGTTTCCACCTCACTGCTTGCACAAGCTACAGCCGTTGGACCGCAGCGTATTTGGACCGCTGAAAAAATACGTCAACTCAGCTTGTGATGGTTGGATGAGAAGCCTAGTTTGTGGCGAATCATTTGAGTATGATATTTTTTGTATCGTTAGAGGTGTTCCTGTACAATAATCCCTTTACATTTACGAAATATGTCTTTTATGCATCTGTAACAATGTAACCCCAGTCCTTGTAACATGTAACCCCGGTAGTGGGGTTATTTGTTACATTCGAGTGGTTCATCTAAAATCATAATTCCTAAAAATCCATGAACTAATAACAGGACTTACTTATACTCATTTTAGTGTAACATGTTGCTGCACTAAACCCCACTGGCCTTAGGTAAATTAAGGTTATAGGGATCAGCCAATTTACAAAAAAGTGAAATTTGTAACATATAACCCCGGTCTCCCCTACTTTCAACTCTACGCCATACATTTTCAGTTTGTTACTGGTGTGAATCCTGTGGCCATTTACTGCTTGTTACCAAATAAAACAAGAGAGATATATAACCGCATGCTTATCGCGATTAAAGGATTAGTTCCAGTTGCAAATCCTACAAACGTCCTCGTTGATTTTGAGTCGGCCAGTATTGGTGTTTTCCGTGATGCATTTCCGAATGCCTGTGTGGCTAATGTTATTTTCATCTATCGCAAAGCATAATTCGCAAAGTTAACCATGTTGGCATGAAACTAGATTATGAACAAAATGATGAAGTGCGTGGATCAGTACGTTGTCTCGCGGCGCTAGCGTTTGTACCTGTCAATGACATCGTTGAGTCATTCGAGACCCTTGCTGAGTCAATGCCACAAATTGAACATATGGATGAACTACTAAATTACTTCGAGCATACGTACATACGTGGTCGTCGTCTGAGAGGTCGAGTTGAAAACTACGGACCCCCTTATTCTTCATCGAAACATGGAATCAGCGTGACGCTACCGCTGATGGCTTAGCAAGAACGACGAATATTATGGAAGGTTGGCACCACGGCCTACAGGTTTTATTGCAGTGCAGTCACCCGACATTGTGGAAATTCTTATCAGAACTCAAGAACGACTGTTCGAAGCAGAAGGCATAACTTTTACAGGGATCAACAGGTACAGAACAACCAGCCGTCAAACGCTACCGAATCCTTCGAGATCGCGTAATGAGGGCAGTCGTCACTTATGGGCAGACAAATATTCTAACCTACCTCCGTTCCATACTTATCGTATAACTAAATATTTTCTAAACTTGTAACAGTGAACATTTATATAATGACATACTACGTGCAGTTAATAAAAATAAAAATATGAATATGAATAATAATAAAAATAGCCAATATTATTTTTTTTTCATAATCGGTTTTCAGTTTGTTATGTTGGAAGTTTATAAATTGGTTCAAATAGTACAAATATGAGTAAACGTCCTATCAGCAAACGTCCTGTGAGTGAAAGCCCTATGAGCGAATGTCTTATGTGCGATCGTCCTATGAGTCACAGTCCTATGTGCAGAAAACCTATGTGCTAAAGTCTGGAATCGTTATTATCAGCCTTAATAATTTTATGTGAGCTTCAACCTATTATAGTTATAGAGGTTTCATCTGTATAAGCTTGATCGAAATGGAAATGTTCATAATTTTAAAACAAAGTTCTTGCAAGGTGCGAGCGGAATTGATAACTTATTTTCGAAGAAGTATCGCACACGATTCTAGGAAGAACTTTGTTTTAAAATTATGAACATTTGCATTTCCGTTCTCAAAACCAAAACAAATGGAGAATGTAGCCTATCGGTGCACGGTCTTTTGGTATGGATGGAACGCTCTCGGGATTCTGTTCCAACCTTCATAAAGAATCAATGTCGCTTGCAACATTCAAGAAACATTTGAAAACTTAATGTTCTTTTAAGAAACAAACAATTTTATTTATTTATTATCTGTTTGTTTGTTTACTTATGTTTAACATAAATGACACAGGCTGAATTAACATTGCATGCACCTGTGTTGTGTGTGATGTCTGCATAAACAGGCGCCTAAGAAATAAACTGTTATAATATCACTCACAACTCAAAAACCCAAATTTCAACTTTTTATCACATGCAAACATGGTTGCAATTTTCAACGAGAGTATTGTTGGAGAATCAATAGGTACCCCGTAAGCATGTTTTATCCAAACGGCTTCGATGACTAACTAAAATGTCTCCCACTGACGTTCGAGGCTTTATATGTTCTCATGACTAATTTTATTGCCAGTCACGTTAATTATTGTGACGCTATCTCTATGGCGTCGCTAAAAAACTAACTATTCAGCAGCTTCAGACCTGTTTAAATACTGTAGCGAGGGTCATAGAAGGTCTGGCAAGCATATTCCATATCATCAACCAGTGATGAAAATTCCACTTCGCTGTCTTCCAGTCGATCAACGTGTCATCTTCACAGCTGCAGCCCTGACGTTTGACTGTCAGAAAAACATCTCCGACCTTTTTAGCAACCTGTCTCCCACTCGCCAAAAATCACCAGAAACTTCGATCTTTGCGCAGTTTCAGCATTGCCGAGGCTGCACGGGCCGTAGTATTTATTTTTAACTGGGCGTTGATCGCATTTAAGTCGTTTATTGAACGTGAAACAGTAACAGATGGTAGTGAGTAGTGATCTTTATAGTTGTACACTTGTATGTTATACATATATATGCGTACGTACGTACGTACACGTACATACATACATACATACATCAGCCATCTTACGATGTGTCAATGACAGCCAACAAACTTTAAAGGATGAGTGTGACATATGGAAAATCCCTAAAGGGAAAACTTGATTAACTTTGCTGTTATCGGTACGTTTCTAATAGGTCGCTGCTATTGCCCCGGCGGTTAGCCGTCGAAATAATCGGTAAAATTGCTACTGAGCCGGCAGTCACGCCGTAAGTCACCTAAAATTAAACCCTAACCCTATCCCTTTAGAAAATATGTACATCTTTATCAATTGATCGAAGAATCAATTGTTTTGGCAAAACCGCCGGCTCAGTAGCAATTTTACCGCTTATTGCCCCGGCAAACGGCGCCCATTGCCTTGGTAATAGTTATAACGGTTCCGATAGATCGGCCATCTTGTAACAAACACTAATACCAAATTATAATGACAAAGCATAACCTCGACAACAGGAAATGCTCGAGCATAGAATATGTTACATAAACACTTATTTTTAGGTTTACAAACTATAAATAATAAGCTTTAAAAATAAAACAAGTACTTAGCTACTTTTAAAATGTATTTGCTCAAGAAGTACACTAAAAATGTACTTAAGTACAAGTACTAAGTACACATAAGCAAAAGGACTCAAGTACAAGTACTAAGTACACATAAGCAAAAGGACTTAGGTACAGGTATTAAAGTACATTTATTGTACTTAAGTTATGTACTTAAGAACATATACTTAGGTATATGTTATCACTGTATTTCTTAAAGACGAAAATTTGTATCTTTTAAAAATTTTATTTAAACTTTTGTTTCAATTTTAATTACATTGTGTCCAATTAATTCGAAAATTTTATAAAGTGCATTGTCATCAACAATTCAATAAACCAAATTTTAGCTTGATTGAATGATGGGAAGTATGTTTTTTAAGTACAAGGCACCACCACTGCATTCTCTCAAGCAAGCAATCATGACGAAGTTAATATAAAGTTAATTTAAAAATATGTTTTCCTCCACTTATTATTTAAACAAAATAGTTGGTCTCTGTTTTCTATTTTGAATGCCAACATAAAGTATGCACATAAAATAAAAAGGTTTAAGCATGTTGCAATTAATAACTATATTTCAAGTTGGCCTTCAAAGTGGTATATTGAAAAAGAAAAACTACACGCTTCATTAAGAAGAACTGTTTATTATACAAGGCTTGAAACACTGTATTTAACGTACCTAACAAAAACAGAAACTGAACTAAAGGATGCAAACGCATGAATACATTGACGGTTCAAAAATGTTCCAATAAAAAGAGGTTTAAACTTAAAACAGAATGACGGAATAATTCATCAAAGCCGACAATAACATTATTTATTGATCAACAGTAGAATGAGAAATTAAATGGCAGTGACAATAAAATCATCAAAAAAGCAATTGAAAACTTCTTAACTGACGTTTTTACACTGGATTCCATGACGATACTTGTACACACAAGAACAAGAAAAACAGAGACAAAATTCAACTGACATTATGTAGCAAAGGAAAAGAAAGACTGAAACACACGCAAGGCACTTTAACCAATTTCATTTAATAGGCCTAATTCTTCTTCAGGAAATAAATTAGCTGATGGATGTGCGAAACGATAGAATTCATAATTAGAAAAAGATGAAAATATACTTATCAATTAAATAATTTGTAACAAACAACAGCACAAGAAATGCACAAAAAGACAAACATTAAGGGGCCATCCATATATTACGTATGCACCAAGGGAAGGGGGTGTGATACAAGTGGATGCATTGCATAAGAGTGAGTATGGGAAGGGAGTGGGACCCAAAAAATGTGTATATCATATATTAAAATGCATCATATCTGACATTTGCCTGTACTATGTATATATATATATATATATATATATATATATATATATATATATTAGAAATTCACGTTTCCCTGATAGATGGCGCTAAAATAATATCATAATTTCTAATAGTTCATCAATCTTGTTTTTAATATTTTTGAAATCAACAGTTGGTGTTTATTTTATATTTAGTCTAATAACTGTAATTAAATAGAAGTTAGTTCTGTCAAATAACTTATAATATGACATAAACAAACACCTGCAAAATCATTTATGATACCCCTCTTTTTTAAATATTAAAAAAGGCACGGGACTACCACGTCCCCAGTCGAATATTTTTTAAAAAGAAATTGAATACCAGAGAAAATTTAAATATTTTGGTTTTGCCACCCCATCGAGAAAATGGCAACTCTATGGTGGTTTTATGCATTTTTATAGGTTGGGAAGTGTAAGACAAGCGTGCATATGTATGCATAAGAGGAGTGGGTCTAAAAATGTTCGAGGTGCAACAGGGGGAAGGGGGTGTAAAAACTCGTAGTTTATTGCGCATGCAATATATGGATGGCCACTAAAGAAGTAGAGACCAATGAAGAATGATTTTGTAGCCAAACATAAAATATAAATTATAAAAACCAACAATAACAGATGTACTTCTAAAACTATAAAAATATAAAAAATTAGATTAAAATGATTTCTGTTAATCATTTTTAAATGATTTAAATATAATTATTAAATTATTCGATAAATCACAGAAAATTTATTAAATATTAAAAAAGTATCATTATTATATATAAATCAAAACACACCTAATAAATGAGCTCAATATTTATAAAAAAATGTAGCAGAACAAAAATATTAATAATAATTATTAAACTTTCGTCTGAAAAATCGAACCAAAATACTACCAATACAACTGCTAACAAATCCTCAATAGAAAAATTCTCAAAAGCAAATCCTAATATTTCCTATTCATGAAACTCTAGATCTGAGAGCATGTATCTATGAGAAGACAAATCATACCAACAAACTGTCTAATTAAACTGCTGTTTTAGCTGGTCCAGTTGTTTTGAACTTTGGAAAACACAGACCAAACTTTGTTTCGATGCCATCAAAAGCTGCAAGTGCAAGCCTGTATCCACCAATGTGATCTTCATTCTTCGGCATCTGCATAGCTCCGTCCATTCTCTTCTTTGATTTTATTGAACCACTCAGTTGTCTGAAACGTAACAACCCGTTGTTCGAGAATATCTTCTTGAAAAAAATATAAATTGAATTATATTAGGTTTCATACCTTCCACCAAAATCTACATTGAAAAGTCTTTGAAGAAGTTCGTACGTTGCTAGTGTCACTCCAAATTGTGGAGAAGAACGGAAAACGCGAGCTTTTTAAAAGAAAAATGCATATAAACTATAATTACTACTTCCAAATAATAATTCACTACTGGCAAACAATAACTCACTACTGGCAAATAATAATTCATGACAAACAAAAAATCACTACAGACAAATAATGAATTAAAACAAAAAAGGTACCTGGAGCTCCTTTCCAAAAAGCTCTGAATCCTTCCTCTTTTGAAATCTTTTTTGCACAATCCCAAATCCCATCATAAGTTGTTTGTCCTTTCCTTGCTACAACTTGCAATCTTGTTTTGATGACATCAGCAGGAGTACACAGTGCAGCAGCAGGTGCTCCTGCAAATAGAAACACATCAGAATATGTACATTCTGCAAAAACATTTGCAACAGCCTAACTTCACTAATTTCAGCTACAATTAGAAAAACCACAAAATAAAGAGCAAAGCAACTCATTCATGCTTTATTTTAATGTCCGTGAACAAGGTGAAGGGAGACGACCCAACTTAATCTGCTGCATGTGAGCTTTCATGACTCCCCCAGAACAATGTTTAACTCACTAACAGAGGACGGCTCAAAGCCTGACAACAATTAAACTAGTGGATTTTAAAGTGGTAATCAAGTCACTGAGTTTGCAAAACAATCTTTAAAAAGTAATAACAGAACCCAAAAAAGCATGTTTTTTGCAAGTCCCTTATATTTTTGGTTTTGTTTCTTAAGATATAGTTAAAACAATGTTTTAATTAACTCATTTTTTAGAAAATTGTTAAAATTTAACAGAATTCATTGATATGAGTGAGTCTATATTCCAAGTTTCAGCGTGATTGAATAACAGGAAATATGTTAATTTTCACTTCCAAGATTTGTTTATAAGCATGTAATCAAGCGAACAAGATCGGTGGTGAAGCTAATAAAAGGGATTTAAATATTTATTCCTGAGCCTCCTGGATCAGTGTTCGTCAGGAATATTGAAAACTTTTTGATTTGTATGTTTTATTTCTATGAGTTTGAAACATGGGTTTGAAAACTCACTTTTTCTCACGACAATAATAAAATCTAAATAAAGGAAACGATTAAACGTCTATAATTTATCGACTCATGATAAACATAGAATAAATTTAGAGAATGAACAAGCTCACATCATCCACTTGCATCAATTTACTGATAACTACTTTGTTATTCTTGTGTTACTTAACTCCTTTCCAAGAAGACTTTCTTTTTTTAAATTTCAATAAGGTTAATTTATTAGATTTTAATCAGACTAGCTCTAAAAATATTGCTCTTTTATTTCTAATGTTAGAATCTTCAACATGGACTATTAACTATTATTTACAATTTAATATTTTTATACATAACATCTGTAAAAAAGTAAAGAAAACAATTTATAATTTTAGTCACTATGCCTAGCAGGTTTGCACAGTACCTATGGGACCTGTTTAATGGGTGCTCAAAAAATCCCCAGTACATCAGTACTAAACACATCACTTAAACGATTCAATAATGTGAATTTAGTATGAAAAACCTGAAACTGTTGCAGAAAAAAGCAGTGTAGGTATGCTATTATATCCCTCTTTGTTTGATGTCCACTTCTTCATATGAGCATAGAGCGGGAAAAATATCGCAGAGAATGGAATGTCCCTGAGCAAACAGGCAGCTGCTCCCTAAATAAAACAATTTTATTAAATTAAATTTCCATTATTATAATTAAAAACAATATTATTTTAATAAATTAAATTGCCATTATTATTAAACAAAAACGATATTATTTTAATAAATTAAATTGCCATTATTATTAAATAAAAACAATATTATTTTAATAAATTAAATTGCCCTTATTATTAAATAAACACAATATTATTTTATTAAATTAAATTGCCATTATTTTTAAATAAAAACAATATTATTTTGAAAAATTAAATTGCCACTATAACTAAATAAAAACAATATTATTTTAATTATATTAAATTGCCATTATAACTAAATAAAAATAATATTAATTTATTAAATTAAATTGCCATTATTATTAAACAAAAACAATACTATTTTAATAAATTAAATTGCCATTATAATTAAATAAAAACAATATTATTTTATTAAATTAAATTGCCATTATAATTAAATAAAAACAATATTATTTTATTAAATTGAATTGCCATTATAACTAAATAAAAACAATATTATTTTAATTATATTAAATAGCCATTATAATTAAATAAAAACAATATTATTTTATAAACTTAAATTGCCATTCTAATTAATTTTGTGAAAATAATTATTTCAATTCCAATAATAAACCATTTTTTATTGCTGTTATTTTCAGAATATATTTTACCTTATAAACACCTCTAAACCCAAGTTCTTTAACAACATCGAGAGCACCAAGCCTCTGAAGAGATGCAATCTCACCTGCAACTTGCAGGCGAATCTTTACAATTTCCAAAGGATTTGTGAAAATAACTTGACATCCTCCAGCCTGAATATTTAATTTAATTTATTTATATCTTGAAAATGCAAATATTTGCAATTCTACTTGAGCAAACATAGAAAAAAACATATTTTAATGATGGAATACAAAAAACAACTTACACAACCACCAGCCAGTATTTCTGCCCAAAGAGGAATTTTACCTTCTGGAGTTGACCACTTGTCCCTCACAAAATCATTGACCTAACAAAAAAAAACATGACGCACATTACATAACACAAGTGGAAACTTTTCGAAATTCAATCTTTTGCTTACAGTAAGCTTGATGGCCTTCTCTGGAGCAACACCAACCACCTGCGGCAAGAGACCTCTGTACAGTCCGAAGAAACCTTCAAAGCGAAAAACCTTACGGAAACAGTCAAAACTGTTGAGATATTGTCGTTCTCCCATATAAGAAGACGATCTTTGATTTTGTAAACGGGTCTTGACCAGATCAATCGGGTAGACAGCTGTGGCACCGGTTGCTGAAATTATAAATACAATTTCATATGTAATCATCTCAAAATATTCCACTGGAATTATGAATAAAATTTCCTAAGTAATCATCCAAAATATTCCAATGAAATTATGAATAAAATTTCATAAGTAATCATCTCAAAATATTCCACAGAACTCACTTACCTCCAGCAACTGAACCAAGCGTGAATCTGTAAGCACTTTCAAGAATTTGTAAGAAGATACCTCGATCTTTTGTTAATGCCTCCTATGTAGTTGACATGTACAAAATAGAACAAACAAAAAATATTAAAAACATATTAAAAAGCAAAAATTTGGCAAACAAGCTCCTAGCTGCATTGTAGGTTTGGGCCTTTGCCCTTTAGTCCAGCAAGTTTCAATCCACAAGTATGAGATGGCACTTGTTACAACTGCTTTTAATCATATAATTGTAATTTTCAGCATCTAGTCAATTGCTTAGCTGAGTGGTTAACAAGTCAGAATCGCAACCAAAAAAAGATTGCTGGTTCGAGGGCAACACACCTCCGAAGTTCAAGTCAGACTTCCCCCTCTTCTTGGATCGATGAAGTGGGTACTAGTTTTACAACTGGGAGGAATCAAGTTCAACACAATCAGATTGTGAACACAAAAAGTTTATGATCTCACATGCACAAACTGTTCCTGGTTCTACTATGTGAGCCCGGTTCAAAAGCAAAACCTTTACATAAAGAATTATGAATCGGAACTAGGCGTGGCCTACAAGCTAAACATTTAGCTTTAAACTAGCAATGAATAATTTATAACAACAGTTACAAACAGCTTAATGGGTTGATATATAAATAATAAATATCCATGATTTAATGATGAGGAAGTTATACTTTTAATAATTCTAGTTCACAAATTGAAAAAAATTAAAAACAAAACAAACATGAATAGCTTGGTCTTGATAATGAAAAGGAAGAATTTCTTCATCCAATGGAGCTAACTGTTTGAGGTCTTGATATGAAATCTTACTAAATTTCAAAAAACATTTCAATTAAATTTCTTTTTACTACTTGAGTTGAAATTTAAAATTCACATCAGTAACATGATCAATCTACTCAACAAAATATTAAATATAAACTAATAATTCTCAACCTTTAAAAATGAGAAATGGGAGGAGCCATCAAGGGTACACAATTTGTGACAATACAACAAATTTTTTTATTTATAAAAACTTAATCATTAAAGCCATTTGTCATTTTGCCAATTTCGTTTAAACAAGAAAACCATAATTTCAATACATTTTATTGTTTGTTAGCATGATGAATATAAATAAACTACTAGAATTAATTTTTTATTCAAACAACTTTTATTAATAAATTGCAAATATATTTAAAAAAAAAATAATTTAATATTCACAACTCTCTTGAATAGAAACTTAAGTCAATATCGAAATTATTTCCATCAACAATTAAAAGGTATTAAAGGTCAAACAATTAAAGGTCAAACCCTGTGTTGTTTTTTATTGCAGCAAGTTGAAATAATATGTCAACTTCCATCGGTGTTATTTGGGTGCATTTCTGGGCTTCATGGAGCATTTCCTCTAAACAATTAAAATAAATTAGTATTATTACTCATTATAAACAATCGAGATAATAACAAATATTAATATTAATAGAAACCCTGCCAGTAATCATTTTTATTGTTTACCATTTTATTGTGAACCATCTCAATTATTTTCACAGAAACCTTTTTCTATTGACTTTCAAGGTTGTGTAAAAATTTCATCACGATCGGATGAATGGTGTAGCAATGCATAAAGGACATACAAACAATATATATATATATATATATATATATATATATATATATAAGGTAAATTTATCATTAATTATTAATAAAAGTTTTCCCTATTTCGATTGAGTATTGTTGGAATATTTTCCATTTCATTGCTAGAGGTGTTATGTCATAGCATGATAGCCAAACATTCATGTATGCATGTATACATATACGCAATCCTTTAAAGGCTGCTTCACATGTAAACACTTGAGTTTGTGGAAAAATTTATTTTTATCAGTTAGTTGATTAACTCAGATAGAATTCATTTGGAAGAAATCACACCTGACTAGTTTAAAGATTTGTTCAAGCAATGAAAACAAAGCTTCGCATGTGCATGAATGACAACCTGACAACTGTGGTCAGAGAGTTTAATTCAACTTACAACAATCAGTAAAATACTCCTTCAATGAATAATTCTGACACCCAACAAAGATGCTCCAATTGTCTGTCTAATGCTGTTCATCATCAATAATTTTTAAAACTTCCAGTTCTTCCATGACACTGGTAAACATTTTCTCCATATTGACCTCTAAATTGTCCTTCGCATGTGTTTTGCAGCAATGTACTCTTATATTCTTCCTGCCTTTTGTGACAATGGTTGATCATATTCTATTTTGAAAAGCCCCACAAAAGCATTCCTACTTCTGCATTTTTTGAATACTTTAGCTGAAGGAATCTTCAATAAGCTGCTTGTGAATAGACCCATTGTAAATATATCTGACATTGTTCACATTTGCTAAAGTTCTTTAAAGTGATTTTCAAATTGGCAGATGTATAGTTATTGATTTCATAAGAAACTTACAAAGGAAGAACTTTCAATGCCAAAAAGTAGTTTTTAAGACAGCAGTAAAGCAGTAAAGAATTTAACTTTTCAATTATAATCATGTTAGTCACTGTGCATTGCTTGCTGAAAATGACTTTCAAATCAGTGCTGTTTATAACAATTTCATTCTGCTAGACAACACAGCATAAGCTTCTTGAAAGTTAGTCCGGTCATTGGTCATAAGTCATCGTTATGACGGTGAGGAAATCACTCTTGTAGGTTGTCTGGTGAAAAATTTACTTCCAGCGATCAGTTAACATCAGAAAATCCAAAGGTCAACAAGAACCAACTCATCACAGTGACCCACTATGATAGCCTCTTCACATACAAGCTATGCAAATGAAGACAAAAAATATTAATTTTACTCAAAATCCAGTTTGCTCGATTTCGAACAAAAATTTCAGATTGAGCGGGAAGCCAATTTTTATTTATGCAAATTTTTCACAAACACAATACACACTCAAATAGAATGTCAATCAGAATGAAAGTTGGTGAATTCTTTTGAATGCATGTTTAATGAGCATTTTGGTACAGTTAGAACTTATTGAAATGGCATCTCTTCTATGTTTGCAACACTTACAAAAATAACTTTAAGTTATAATAATGTTCATATTTGTTGCACTGTTGCAACTAAAAACAACTGAAAATATTCTTGGTAAGTTAATTAACGGCAAACCTTTAGTGATGTCTTTCTCTGGATCATTTCTTGCAGCTGATAAATAAATTTGTTTAATCAACTCCATATTGTCGAGCAGAGAAATGAAAGATGTGAAGTATGCGTATGAAACATGCTTGGCAAACGATCTTTTGCTTCCCGATACAATCTGTAAAACATAAAATAAAAGTTAGAACAAGAAACACAATTCAATTTTTGGTATATAAATTATACATCTTCTTATAGCATCCCCAACCTCCCAAGCACATAATCAAAAGATAATAATAACGAGAAAAACCAGGCCAAATATTTCCTATTCACCTGTTCTTAATTGAAGACCCAAAGATAGGTTAAGTGTATACTGGTATTATAAGCTAATTTGAGAAGTAAATAGATTGCAAATTTCAATGCCAAAGAATACTTTTTATTGGTTCCAGCTGCCACAAAATTATTATTTACCTGAGTTAGATTTTCCTTAGTAATATCAGTCAATAAATGGCTCTTAAGAGACAACATGATGTCTTTAAACTGGCCAGTCTCAATGAGACCCTCACTCTTCTCATCGTATCGCAGGAAGGCTTGCAATGCATGCTCCTCGTGGAAATCCTGGAAAAGAGAATCTTATTTATTAAAAAGTTGTCACATTCGAAACTATTTTGACTTGAAAATATTTTTATATTTAAATTTTTTTTAGTGTTATCTGAACAAGGGTGGTACTTGCAAGAATGACAGATCAAAAGAATGAAAATCAGAAGTGCGATTCAAAAGAGCAGCAAAAATAGTTTAACAAAAGCATGATAATTCAAAAGGGTGACAGTTTAATAATAGTGAGTTCAAAAGAGTTTCAGTTTAATAATAGTGAGTTCAATCGAAAGAGTTTCAGTTTAATAATAGAGACAATTCAGAAGAGCAACAAAACATTATTTCTGCCGCAGAGGAAAACACCACCATTGTAGGACCACCTAAGATGTATTCGAGACTTTTTAGCAAAACTAAATCTGAGGTCAAGATTTTTTCGTCACTCAAAAGCTAGGATTTTTCCTTCAAGACTATGATCAAGATTTTTTTTCTCAAAACTTGCATTATTTCTGGTCCAAGGAGAAAAACTGCAATGGTAAAGCTAGAATGGTCTAGTTGGTAGATCTTCGGACTTCAATGTGAAAGATTTTTCTTCAACTTCTATTTGTCATCTTGTAGTTCTCGTTATCAAAAAATCTAGAAGTAAACTTGTTCTTTTTGGAGCAGTCCCCCAGAGTTTTGCAGGAAGCAAAAAGTTTATCCACAATTAATGATTGAAAATATCAGTGGGGTAGAAACTGTCCAAGCCAAGTGAGGCACCATTTAACATGGTCAAAGACACAATCAAGCCCAGCAGAAAGACTGAAGGCTCTACAAACAATTAATGCTATAAAAAAAACTTGAAAAAGAACCCAGTGCTTAAATGTCTATGTCAGCATTTCTCAAATGGTGGGTTGCAACCCAGTACCAAGCCGCAGAAAACAAAAGGCTGAGTCACTAATTTCCTAAAATAAATCCAATATTAGGCCATATATTTAAAATTATTATTTAAAACCTTTATTACAGTGTAAATAAATTGGATAAAATAGAATTGATAAACAGTAACAGAGGTAGACATGGTTTTGGTTGGGTCAAATTTTTTTGACACATGAGTGTCAAGTTGCATTGAAATTAAAATTTTTTTAAAATTCTAATTAAAACAAGTAAAAGAAAAAACGAGTTTTTCAACACAAACTTTTGTTTCAAATACACTCGATTTAGAAATACAAAAAATGTTCAAATAATTTTTTTTTAATTGAATCATGTATTGCCATCCAATATAAAGCTATGCTGAAAGTTTCAGCTTCCTAGCTAGTCAAAAAGCTGGTTAAATTTTACTTGCAAGACTTGCGTACATAGAAAGCCACACATACACACACAAACAAAGATTGTAACCTAAATAAAAGTTTGTAAAAAAATGTAAACTGTGAGTTGAGTTATAAAATTTAACTTTTCAGTATATAATTCGGTAGGGTTGAGTAAGTGGTGGGTTGGGTCGTCTAAAATGGACCTATGTCAACCTGTGAGCAGTATAGAATCACAGAAATATGCCAAAGTGTCAGTATGCAGCATACAGCAACCTCCCCATGACATTGCCGATTTATAACTCACAGTGAATGTTTGGACACATGCCTAACTTTGTTAAGTAATGTGAGGTTAATATATGAATAGATGAAACCAATTTACTATTTTGGAGTTTTTCTATTTTGAATTTATCACTCTTATGTAACATAACTTATTAACTTTTACTAACTGCCACTATTTATATATGCATACATGGAAAGCTTTATTGTTAATAACGCTTCCATATAATTCAATCTAGCTTCGATATACATCAACCATCCAATGCAAAATTGATGTGTCTACTTCTAAAACTGCTTTCATAAATTCCCTTATGCAAAATAAAGTACATTCTCAAGAAGAAAATAAGATAAATACGTGAAGAAGTTTGGTAAACTCAAGGTAGCTGATCTGCATTTGTTTATCTTTCCCAAAATGGAGAAGTATGAAATTGGAGTCAAAATTGAATGGGATCTTTTTGTGTAGTTCTGTTCTGCACAGGACGTCATAAAATTCATCTGTAATCGAACAAACAAAGCAATAAAAATTTAATTTTCAAGTTCCAACATTTATTTCAAATGTTTTTTCAACTTGTTACTTACCATATGTAACATAACCATTACTATTCTTATCAAAGATCTTGAATGCCACAGCAAACAAAGAGTCCGGTAAGCATAAGCAGCCTTCAAATGCTTGAAACTCAAGGAAGGAAATAAGACTGGAAAAACCAAAAACAGTCACAAATATACTCGCAACCTTTAAAATAAAAACATACTTTCATCTTATAACCAAATAATTTATGCATACTAATTACAAATTCAACAAAAAAATACACAAAACAGGTTTTTTAATAAAAATGTGAAACAATTACAAAGCCATAGAAGTGTCATGTTTGGATATCAATGAAATAGACAAATATGAATATAGATGAGATATACAGATATGAATATTGATGAGATGGACAGATATGAATATTGTTGAGTGAAATAGATATGAATATTAATGAGACAGATATGTATAATGGTGGATAGACAGGTAGGAATATGTGTGATATATGTTCATGAATATTGATACTTTCATCTCAAGACCAAATTATTTATGAATACTAAATAAAAATTCAAAAACAATAAATAAAACGTGTTTTTTATTAAAAAAACTGAAACAATTATGAAGAGTCATGCAGGAATATTGACAAGATAGACAAATATGAATATTGAGGTAATAGACATTTATAAATATTGATGAAAGAGACAGGTATGAATATTGATAAGAAATAAAAAAATGAGATAAAAAAAGTATAAATACTGATAAGAGAGTAAAATCTGTTTTAAAATTAATTGCCATCACCCATCATTTGTGGTGTCCACAACATTTGCCAGCAGATCAACAGTATCTGCATTGTGGTTGATGTTGTTACCAGCAGGAACAATTCCTAGATATCCTCTAATGAAATCATCGGGAGTCATAAATTTCTCTCCGTTCTTATCTACCGATGCATACTAAAATGGAAATGACAGAACTACATCATATTACTACTAACAAGAGTAACAAATGTTTGTTAACCTTTTCAATGACAACAACAAAAAACAAACATAAAAATACCTTTAGAAAAACATTTTTCAACTTTTCTGTGTCAGCTCTTTTAACAAAGTGCTGCAATAAAAAAAAACAAACTCCAAATAACCAAAATGCACTATAAACCACAGAATGAAAAAACACATACACACGCATTAGGATACACATATGCACATCAATATACATAATACAAATAATAATTTGTAAAAAATATATAAGCTCATCATACATAAAAAAACACCTACAACTATAGTATACAACAAAACATATATAACAATAGCACAAAACAAAACAGTGCCAATAACCCTCTTATGCAAAAAATATTCAACACTTCCAAGACCAATAATGATTTAAGAATCCTCTTTTAAGAAAGTAAAACAAAAAAAAGCCAACAATTTTGATTTCTTTTCAATGATTTACTGTTTTCAGGTTATTCGAATATAAAAACGATAACATGTTTTAGCTTAATTCACATTCCTTAATGATTATAAAAAATAAAATTTATCAAAAGAACAAAGTTTATTGATACAACAAAAACAACAAAATGATATGGTGAGCACTTAGAATCAAAAATAGATTATCTATATCAGTCCCCCATCTTATCAAATCATGACAATTAATTATAAGAAAACAGCTTCCGATAAGCATGACATGATTTTTTGCTTATTAATAAAAACAACACATAAAAATATGATAACTATGAAATGACATTTTTATTTTTCATGTTGCCAACATCATTAAGTTTTCCTTTCCTTGGACCTTAGACAATTTGGATTTCATTGGATCACTCATTCATAGAGTTTGATGAACTGGCCAACTGGCTTGTGTCTGCAATTCAGTTATTTTTCAGAACAATTCTTTTAAATAAGCAACTAGTTCCATCATTACTATTTACATGTTAGGACAATGTGATATCAGACAAAATGTCACACAAAATTTCCATAATTTTTCCAATTGCTTCATTTACTCTTAATCTACAATCTTTGATTCTTTTAATTCGCTGCCTCATTGACAAATTAAAGCTTCTCCAACCTTTTCTTCCTGCTTTCATAGCAAAATCGTATCCTGCAAATATTCTTCTGGTTTAAGTAAACATACAGAAGGAAAGGAAAACTGCTGATAGGCCACTGCTTCACTTGCCAGCCAATAGCAAACACAGATTTTTATTTTCACTTTTGGTTTTAGATTATTGTATCATTCTACATCATAATTGTGCAAAATTTGAAAACGATTGCTGGTCAAGAAATAGATGAATTTTAGATTGCAAAACTCAAGGATCCCGGACATTCGGAAAAGTGAAAGTTGAAAAGTAATTTTTTTTAAAGTAGTCCTACAATCAAACGAGCTTCGGAACCACTGACGATTGATGATGTTTGTAGGACTAAGAAAAAAGGAAAATTTTCAGCAGTCTATAGAGCTCCATTTTTGATGTGACAAGCTTAATTGTTATTCCACATCTTAGGGGCCATTAAGTCCAAAACAAGTGATGCTCAACATGAAAAAGGCACAACGAGATGTCCAGAAGACATCTGAGTCGTTTAAGGTCGGTGACGGAGCTGAAGTAGAGTGGACCTTTTTTACACAGAAACTTAAACATGAGTTTACTGACTTTAAAAACTATTCTTTCTAGAGGTAAAACCAATGGAAATCTTGGAGAATAATGTTTCACTTGATCATACTTTTTTCTGTTTGTGATAATTTTTGGGGCGGTGTTGATGCCAATACGTAAAGAGCTGCAAAAGTCGATCCGTGGCAGAACGAGAGATGTGACAAGTGTCTTTCTTCCAATGATGGGTAAAGATCTGCTCACAATCTTTATCTGTCTAAGAAGGGTGAAGCATGAACTTACCGTGTTGTGAACATGTGACCACATGGTAAGGTCAGAATCTATGAAAACTCTGAGGTTACGGATAGTGGATGAAGTTAATAAAAGCATGCAAAAATAATAGATTCTTAATACCATAAATTAGAAAACATACAAACAAACTATATTAAAATCAACATTCTGGCATTAAAATTGGATACATTCTTCAAGAAAAAAAGGCAATTTTCACTGATGTCATTATATGGCTCAAGAGCAAATTACTTAAATGGACATGTTTAAAGGTCATCAAACCAGAGGAATAAATTTATTTCAATTCATGATCATTATTATTCATGTATTCATCATTATTATTCCTGTATTCATCATTATTATTCATGTATTCATCATTATTATTCATGTATTTAATACAGCATTTCAAAAGTATGAAAAAAATGTAATACTACCATGTTTAGAATGATACCAAGCAAAAAATTTAAGCAGTGTTTTCATTATCAAATTAAAAACAATTCTGAATGGTAACTAAAAAAAGTAAAAAAAAATCAACTTCTCCTACATGGCTGACTGCCTTTTTTGCTTTAGGGGAATGAAAGATTTGGCTTACAATTCCAGGAGTCTCAATTTCAAGCACTGTTGGTGCTTCTTCAATTGCAGCTGTGGTAGTAACTTGCTGTGACATTATTTCCCACCTTTTTTAAACAAAGACATAATTTCAAATGCTACAAAAACCTTTGAATAACCTATATGTTCATTGCACATATTAAAAAATTCAATTTAAAACTAGCAAAATAATGGTTGCAACAACTAATTTAAGATTTCTTTAAATATAAAATACAAACCTTAAACAAATCTAGTTAAAAAGCTACTAACAAATGTTTTACCTGCAAGACTTAAATATATTGAAGATGAAAATATAACTGTTAGAAAGCTATACAATTTAGGCCACAAAAAACTTCACAGTAACAAAAAAAGCTTGCTTGAAAACAAATCCTTAAACTAGAAAAACTCCTGCTCTTATTCAAAAGCATAATTTATGGTTTGCTTTACCTTGAACTTTCAAAATGTTAGAAAGAAAAGCAATATGTTAGAAATTGGCAACTCGTGGAGAACCATCTAATTCTTTTTGTAATTACTATTCATGACTAACTTTAATAATAATGCAAATTTTATAAAAAAAAATTATAAAGAAATATTAGTATTCTAATAATCATAATTATACCTGACATCTCCCTCACACTTATTGTAATTACATTACAACATTCCAGGTTCTAGTAAACAAGTCTGAGACCATGAAATAAAATAATGATATTAAAAAAAACATGATCCAATTAAATACCAATTAAAAATGTATAGTATGTATTATTAGACATAAATAAACACTAATTTACATGAAATAACAACACAAAATATACACCTTTTTAAAATAGTAATTTTGTAATGATACTGAAATTGCAATAATTTAAATCTTACTAGTAATTTTTTCTGCAACAAGCTATATATACAAAATCTAATTAAAAAAGAATGTTGCTTTTATAACATTTATGATAAATAAGTCATGTTATACTGTAACTATAACTCTATACAAGCATATAACTAACAAATGTTAAATGTTCACACTGTCGATGTTATTGGCTATTATATTTATTATAATATATATATATATATATATATATATATATATATGTGTGTGTTATTGTTATGTTATATGACAATATATGGTGATAGTGGGTAATAGTCACAGTATAGTTATAGTAGTATAGTAAGTATAGTGTCCTAGTCTAGCAGACTAGAGATTCTATATTCTAGAACCTAGATATCAAGTAGTAAGTAGAGAGTATTAGTCTTGTTTTTTTTAAATAAAATATTAATAATAACGAACGCCCGCACGCCAAAGTAAATCAAAATTCAATTTGATTTTTTAAATTACAACCATTTGAACAAATAACCAATTAAAAGCAATCAGTGACATAAAAATTAATACCTTGTTCAACGACCTCCTCGGAGCTGTATTTTCAATGACACCACTACACTACAACACCGCTATCTCTCGAGTGAGATTCGATAAAATGAAACTTAAGGTAAATAACAACACGTGCCCACCACAGGATAACCAGAACAAAGCACGAGGTTCTCAACTCTAGTAATCGAGAACCCGCTCTACCGAAAAAATTAATGTTTGTCTGCTATTTTTTAGGAAAAAAAACTCTGCCCCCCGTTTAAAATATAAACATACATCATTTTTTATGTGTATGTATGTATGTATGTATGTATGTATGTATGTATGTATGTATGTATGTATGTATGTATGTATGTATGTATGTATGTATGTATGTATGTATGTATGTATGTATGTATGTATGTATGTATGTATGTATGTATGTATGTATGTATGTATGTATGTATGTATGTATGTATGTATGTATGTATGTATGTATGTATGTATGTATGTATGTATGTATGTATGTATGTATGTATGTATGTATGTATGTATGTATGTATGTATGTATGTATGTATGTATGTATGTATGTATGTATGTATGTATGTATGTATGTATGTATGTATGTATGTATGTATGTATGTATGTATGTATGTATGTATGTATGTATGTATGTATGTATGTATGTATGTATGTATGTATGTATGTATGTATGTATGTATGTATGTATGTATGTATGTATGTATGTATGTATGTATGTATGTATGTATGTATGTATGTATGTATGTATGTATGTATGTATGTATGTATGTATGTATGTATGTATGTATGTATGTATGTATGTATGTATGTATGTATGTATGTATGTATGTATGTATGTATGTATGTATGTATGTATGTATGTATGTATGTATGTATGTATGTATGTATGTATGTATGTATGTATGTATGCATGCATGTTTGTATGTACGTATGTATGTATGTATGTATGTATGTATGTATGTATGTATGTATGTATGTATGTATGTATGTATGTATGTATGTATGTATGTATGTATGTATGTATGTATGTATGTATGTATGTATGTATGTATGTATGTATGTATGTATGTATGTATGTATGTATGTATGTATGTATGTATGTATGTATGTATGTATGTATGTATGTATGTATGTATGTATGTATGTATGTATGTATGCATGCATGTTTGTATGTACGTATGTATGTATGTATGTATGTATGTATGTATGTATGTATGTATGTATGTATGTATGTATGTATGTATGTATGTATGTATGTATGTATGTATGTATGTATGTATGTATGTATGTATGTATGTATGTATGTATGTATGTATGTATGTATGTATGTATGTATGTATGTATGTATGTATGTATGTATGTATGTATGTATGTATGTATGTATGTATGTATGTATGTATGTATGTATGTATGTATGTATGTATGTATGTATGTATGTATGTATGTATGTATGTATGTAAGTATGTATGTATGTATGAATGAATGTATGCACTAGCAGTACCTGTCGCGGGTTCGCTCGCCTGAAATTAGAAAATTTGAACCGTGCTTCCATAGTACTACGTTATGTATGTATGTATGTATGTATGTATGTATGTATGTATGTATGTATGTATGTATGTATGTATGTATGTATGTATGTATGTATGTATGTATGTATGTATGTATGTATGTATGTATGTATGTATGTATGTATGTATGTATGTATGTATGTATGTATGTATGTATGTAAGTATGTATGTATGTATGAATGAATGTATGCACTAGCAGTACCTGTCGCGGGTTCGCTCGCCTGAAAATTAGAAAATTTGAACCGTGCTTCCATAGTACTACGTTGGCCGATTTTTCACGGCCAGGCTCGACCCGGTCCGTTTCATAAACCAGAATTCTAGGCCCGGTCCGGTCCGTCTAATTTGGGCAGGTCGGTTCATTTTTACTTGGTAAAAATCTCGGCCCGGTCGTCTGAAGATCGTAAAATCACGGCCTGTGCAGTACTCTAGTCGATAGAGCCCTACACGATTTTTTGAGACCCGGTCCAGGTCATTGTATAGATAGAAAACATCCAGACTTGGCTTGTTTTTAAGCACAAATTTCAGACCCGAACAGGCCCGTTTCAGGCACAAAAGTCGAGGCTTGGCCCAGTCTATGCTGAACTGGACTGTTTTAACGGGCCCAGAAAACTTCAAAGCTCGGAAACTAGTTTTTCGAAAAATAATGAAACCTGTATTTTATTATTTTTTACAAAAAATCTTAATACTGAATTTAATGTTTTCACATTTCCAGTTACTGAGTTTTCAAGCAAATAATCCTTTTTCCAGCCTACATTTGGAGTCCCCGAAGCGAAAACATGTAACAAATTGGTAACAACATGTTTAACTTTATTTTCTAAGTAGTATCTAAATACTTATTTTAATATCTATAGTATTTTCAGTTTCAGAGTGGAAGTTATTCTAAAAAAAATATAACTCTATTTTTCACCCCACATTTAGAGTCCTGGAAACCAAATTTTCCAAATTTATTAAAACATTTATTTTTTTATTTTGTAAGAATAATCTCGGTACCAAATAGATACTGAATTTCAACACTTTGACACATTTAGGTATTGAGTTTTTAAGCAAATAATTCTTTGTCCACCACGCATTTGAAGTCCCGGAAACAAAATAGTATATCTTTATTTCTCGAGTAAATACTAAATACTAATTTGTACATCTGTATAAAAACTGTAAGTGATACAGTCTGTATCACTTACAGTTTTTGAGTAGAAGTTGTTCTAAAATACAATCAACCCTATTTTTCACCCCACATGTGAAGTCCTGGAAACCAAATTTTCAAAAAATGGTGAAACAAGTATCTTTTTAATTTTTAAGAAGAATCTAGACACCAAAATTCAAAACCTTCTCATTTTTGTTTTTTTTTATATATGGGTTTTTTAGAAGAAAGTTTCTTTTCCTGTATTATCTCCTAAGGAACAAAATTTTCAAAAACTTATATTACTTTTATAGCGTAATCACCCACTAAGAAAGTGTTTTTGAAAATGACTGTCTTGCACTTGGAAATGAATATATCCGAAGCATAGACTTATAATATAAGTCTATGATCCGAAGTGGTAAGGCATAAAAATTCATTTCAATTGCGTGAAAGCAATGCAAAAACAAAAATTGCCCTGATATCTTCTGTTTCTACTTTTTAGGTCTATTTTACATAGAAGACATTGAAAGAGTCCAGAAGAGAGCAACAAAAATGGTCAAGGCATGCAAGGGATTGAAATATGAAGACAGGTTGAGAATTTTGGAGCTTCCTGTTTAAAGTACAGAAGACTGAGAGGGGACCTGATTATGCTCTACAATTTTATTCAAGACAAAGAAGGACGTTTGTGTTTTCCTAATATAAAGATATCAGAAGAAAGAAGAACAAGAGGTCACAAGTTCAAACTGGAAACACAAAGATTCAACGGCAACTGCAGAAAATATTTCTTCCTGACCAGATCGACTGCAATTTGGAACAACCTCCCTTCGAAAATCATAGAAGCAGAACAAGTTAATGAATTTAAAAGATTAATCGACTGTCATTTCGAAATAAGCGACATTATGTACAACTATAAAAAGGATTTTTAATAATGTATACATTTATTTATAGAACATATATATGAACAATATTTTATATAGTTATATGGACATAGAGACATATAGTTTGCGCCCATCATTTCCTTTATGTTTATGTTTATGTTTGTTTATGTTTAGTTTTTTCACTGATAGTACTTATCAATGGGTTTTTTGCAGGGACGTAAATTCAGCACTTTTCAGGAGGGG